>JADRCG010010227.1:559728-597282 GCA_019844195.1 Rhabdomys dilectus
CACACACACACACACACACACACACACACACACACACACACACACACCCTGAGTCAGCATAAGCCTGGAGGGGAGGGGCGGGGACACTGATTCAGTTTTAGTGCCTCTTTAAAATCTCTGCAAAGGCTGCTCTACCCAGAAGCTGCGATCCTCACCATGAGCCCCTGGCAGCCCCTGCTCCTGGCGCTCCTGGCTCTAGGCTGCACCTCTGCTGCCCCTCACCAGCACAAACCGACTTTTGTGGTCTTCCCCAAAGACCTGAAAAGCTCCAACCTCACTGACACCCAGCTGGCAGAGGTAGACAGATGGCTCTGTGGAAAGCTGGGAGGGAAGATGGCCACTGTCCCAAGGAAGGGGGCCTCAAATATGCTTTCTGGATTTGGGGGTGATGGGCATGTCTGCCAGGGTTAGGTGGTCTGGAGGCTCTGGGCAGATTCGGGTCTGCTGGAGGGATAGAATGGTGGGGGCAGGGGGACTTCAAAGGGTCGTGACATGTCACAGGTTGGCAGTGAACAGTTAAACCCTAGGGGGGCTGTGGGGTAGGCATAGTTTATATCATCTGAGGTTGTGATGTTATCCTCAGGATAGGGGAATTCTAGCTGTGCAGGAAGAACTGGTGTCTTAGGCTTAGAGTCCCTAAGCCTGTGGTCCAGAGGTCCAGAGGGAAGGTGCTAGAACTCTGCGATGTCTCTGATCCTTCCTCCATTCACAGGAATACCTGTACCGCTATGGGTACACCCGGGCAGCCCAGATGATGGGAGAGAAGCAGTCCCTGCGGCCTGCTTTGCTGATGCTTCAGAAACAGCTGTCCCTGCCCCAGACTGGTGAGCTGGACAGCAAGACACTAAAGGCCATTCGTAGACCACGCTGTGGTGTCCCAGACGTGGGCAAATTCCAAACCTTCGAAGGCGACCTCAAGTGGCACCATCATAACATCACATACTGGTGAGATGCTGGGCTAGAAGCAAGTGCCTGGGTGGGACTGGAGGCCAGTTTGCACCTCCGCTTGGCTGGACAGAAGGTATCCTTAGCAATACAAGTCCTGAGAGGCTAGAGCCCTGGGTCTTTTGAAGATCGGGTGTAACTGCTGCCCTGCCTCCTCCCATTTGTGACCCCTGTATGTCTCCTTCCGCATCGACGCCGGCTTTTCACCTCCAGGATCCAAAGCTACTCTGAAGACTTGCCACGAGACGTGATCGATGACTCCTTCGCTCGCGCCTTCGCAGTGTGGAGTGAGGTGACACCGCTCACCTTCACCCGCGTGTACGGGCCCGAAGCAGATATTGTCATCCAGTTTGGTGTCGCGGGTGAGTACTCCTGGGCTGGGCGGGCCATGGGAGGGACGACCGCGGACGGAATAGAAGGGACAGCAGATCCGTCCGCTCCTGTGCCTGCCCCACAATCTCCAGTCGCAGCTCTTACAGATGACACCCTCCCTACCTCCAGCGGGGTTGGAGCCGCAGTCACCTCTTCTCAAGGCCTGGGGCGCCGCGCATGGGGGAGACGCAGTCGCCTTCTGTCTCTTGCACTTAAAGAGAGCGAAGTGTTGTTGACTGATTTCCTTCCTCTCCGACCGCCTCTTGCAGAGCACGGAGATGGGTATCCCTTCGACGGCAAGGACGGTCTTCTGGCACACGCCTTCCCCCCTGGCCCCGGCATTCAGGGAGATGCCCACTTCGACGACGAAGAGTTGTGGTCGCTGGGCAAAGGCGTCGGTGAGATCCTGAGCCTTCCAGTATCCGCCCCCACCCACACCCCTGGCCCAACTCCCTTCTCTTACACTGGCGGCGTGTGGCCAGCCTCCCTGACTCTAGCCTCCATTCTACAGTGGTCCCCACTTACTTTGGAAACTCAGATGGTGCCCCATGTCACTTTCCCTTCACCTTCGAGGGACGCTCCTATTTGGCCTGCACCACAGATGGCCGCAACGACGGCACACCTTGGTGTAGCACGACAGCCGACTATGACACGGACGGCAAATTTGGTTTCTGTCCCAGTGAGAGTGAGTATGTGCGGTGGTGGAGAGCGGGGCGCCACCTTAATGGGTCCAGAATCTTCGTTTCCAATCCCTCTTTGCCATTAGTGGTGTGGCCAGGTTTCTCTCTCTCTCTCTCTCTCTCTCTCTCTCTCTCTCTCTCTCTCTCTCTCTGGGTCTGTGAAATGAGAAGCGTGCTGAGCAAGGCTTGGAAGTAATAACGTGGGTCTCCTTAGGACTCTACACTGAGCACGGCAACGGAGACGGCAAACCCTGTGTGTTCCCATTCATCTTTGAGGGCCGCTCCTACTCTGCCTGCACTACTAAAGGTCGCTCGGATGGTTACCGCTGGTGCGCCACCACCGCCAACTATGACCAGGATAAGCTGTATGGCTTCTGCCCTACCCGAGGTACCTGTGCCCCGCCTACCAGGGTCAGCCCGGCTCTGCCCTCCAGCATTGACCTCCAAAAGTGGCCTTTCCACCCATTCATTTCCTTTCTCTATTTACCATCCACCGGCTGCCTCCACATCTCCTTTCCTTAACTCCCAATTGGGCAGCTTTTTCTGTTTACCCTTAGGCTTCGGTCTCCTATCTTAGGCTCTGCCCATTAGTGTTTCCTGGCTTCCTCAGTGCTCCACAGCGCCCCCTAGGCTTCTAAAACAGGCCATTGAGCTTCTCTAGCCCAGATTAGTTTGGCTCACCCCAGGCACCATATTAGATCCACCCACCTGACTCACTTTTGATTCTTGGTCTCTCCAGTCGACGTGACTGTAGTCGGGGGCAACTCAGCAGGACAGCTTTGCGTCTTCCCCTTCGTTTTCCTGGGCAAGCAGTACTCTACCTGTACCAGTGAGGGCCGCAGTGATGGGCGCCTCTGGTGCGCGACCACATCGAACTTCGACACTGACAAGAAGTGGGGTTTCTGTCCAGACCAAGGTGGGCGGGGCTCTGAGGCTCCTGGGGTGGGGTCTGAGTCACCTCCTGGCAGTGGAGGTGGCGCAGCCAGGGTTGGGGCCTTGGGCCGATATTTAACATTTTAGGCTCCCTCTACCTTCCAGGTTACAGCCTGTTCCTGGTGGCAGCGCACGAATTCGGCCATGCGCTGGGCTTAGATCATTCTAGAGAGCCGGAAGCGCTCATGTACCCCATGTATCACTACCACGAGAGCTCCCCTCTGCATGAAGACGACATAAAAGGCATCCAGTATCTGTATGGTGAGGCTGGGGGACAGAGATGGAGGAGCAGGGGAGAGAATGTGGGTCAGCTGTAGGAAGAGGGGAGGGGAGAAACGGAACCACAATATCCATCTGAGTCAGGGCCTAAGTGCCCAGTAACTGCTTGGAGATGGCATTCTAGGCTTGGGCTCAAAAGTCAGCCCAGGGCGGGGTGTGCAGTCTAGCGTTTAGAGTACATACTGAGCATTGCAGAGCAGACACGAGGCCCTGGGTTTGATCCTCAGCAAGAAGGGTCAGCTAAGGGCTGCAGAGATGGCTCAGAGGTTAAGAGCACCGACTGCTCTTCTAGAGGTCCTGAGTTCAATTCCCAACAACCACATGGTGGCTCACAACCATCTGTAATGGGATCTGATGCCCTCTTCTGGTGTGTCTGAAGACAGGGATGGTGGTACTGATGTATATTAAGTAAATAAGTCTTTGGGAAAAAAAAAAAAAAGAAGGGTCAGCTAAGCCACTTCATAGGTGAACTTAGGTAAGTCAGTTCCCTTCTATATAAAGTGTTGTGCAGTAATAGTGTGGCTCTCCTAAGGCTTTGGCAGGGCTGACCGAAGTAGAATGATGCCTGACTTTATTAAGTGACATTTGATTGTTTTGGTTTTTGATCATGATTAACCTTTTAAAAAAATGGGGATACTTGCTGGGTGGCATTGCAAGCCTGTGATCCCAGCACTCGGAAGATTGAGACAAAAGGGTTACCATGAATTTGATGCTGGCCTGAGATACACACTAAGCTCCAGGCTAATCTGGGCTACTTTAAGCTCTGACCCAAAGGAACTTTCAGAGATTAATTGATTTGTGTTTGTGTGGGTGTTTTGCCTGAATGTAGGTGTACCATACACGTGCAATGGCAGAAGAGGGCCTTAGATCACTTAAAACTGGAGAAGCAAACTGTTAGCTGCCATGTGGGCTTTCGGAAATGAACCCAGGTCCTCTGGACTTGCAGCCGGTGGTCTTACCACTGAGCCACGTCTTAAGCTCCCAAAGGATCTTTTAAAGGCATAGCAGGCCAGACATAGTTCCCTGTGGGAAGCAGAGGCAGGTCGCAGCGCTGTTTGACACGGTGACCATCCAAAAGACTCTCTCCCTGCCTGACTTGGGGAATGGAGGGAGATTCTGCCTGTTTTGTTCTGAGAACCCAGTCTCTATCTTCACAGAGCTCAGTTCTGGACACTTAGGCTTGCTGTATGAGAAGAGGCTTGCTTGTAGCCTCTAGCTTCAAGGCAAAACTGAAGGCATCATTGCTGGACTTGGTAGTAGGCTGGGGCTACAGAGAAATGCTGAGCAGTGTGTCTTACTTAGTGTCTTGGTTTTAGGTCGTGGTCCCAAGCCTGACCCAAAGCCTCCAGCCACCACCACAGCTGAACCACAGCCGACAGCTCCTCCCACTATGTGTCCCACGGCACCTCCCACAGTGGGCCCAACGGTTGGCCCTACAGGCGCCCCCTCACCTGGCCCAACAGGCGCCCCCTCACCTGACCCTACAGCTGTCCCCTCACCTGGCCCTACAGGCGCCCCCTCACCTGGCCCTACTGCTGGCTCTTCTGAGGCCTCTACAGAGCCTCTGAGTCCAGCAGACAATCCTTGCAATGTGGATATTTTTGATGCTATTGCTGAGATCCAGGGCGCTCTGTATTTCTTCAAGGATGGGTAAGCAGGAGGGGTGTGTGGGTGAGAGAAGGGGTTTGGATAGGAGCCTGCTTGCGTCTTCCACCAACTTTCTCGGGCCAAGATTCAGGGCCCTGATATTTCCTTTCTTCTCAGTCGGTACTGGAAGTTCCCGAACCACAGAGGAAGCCGATTGCAGGGCCCTTTTGTTATTGCCCGCACGTGGCCAGCTCTGCCTGCAAAGCTGGACACAGCCTTTGAGGATCCGCAGTCCAAGAAGCTTTTCTTCTTCTCTGGTTAGTTTGTGTCTCTCTAGCTCATCTGTTCCTCAGTACCATCAGCTTAGGACAGACACCTTGTGTAACCCGTGAAACTGCGACTGCAAAAGAGCGCCCCCTGCAGGCTGATGCGATTTGACGTTTGCGGGGGTTGGGGCTTGGAGGGGGGAGTGTTCAATTTCAATGCTCCTTGAGTGGCTCTGATACTAGACCTCTCTGGCTTCTCCTTCCTGACCCTCAAAGAGACTGTGCCTCATCTTTGTGTCCACTGAACGATGTGACCGTTCTCTTCCGCAGGGCGCCAAGTGTGGGTGTACACAGGCCAGTCGGTGCTGGGCCCGAGGAGTCTGGATAAGTTGGGTCTAGGCTCAGAGGTAGCCCAGGTCACCGGGCTTCTCCCACGCCATGCCGGGAAGGCTCTGCTGTTCAGCAAGGAGCGTGTCTGGAAGTAAGAGCGACCGCGGCCACCAGTAGGGGGAGCCCTAGCGCCTCTCGCCCGCGGCCCTGGGGTGAGAAGCAGGAGGGGTTCATTGCTTGTCCACCTTCCTGCAGATTCGACTTAAAATCCCAGAAAGTGGATCCCCAGAGCGTCACTCGCTTGGATAAGGAGTTCTCTGGTGTGCCCTGGAACTCACACGACATCTTCCAGTACCAAGGTGAGGGTTGCTGATGCTGGCTGAGGAGGGTCCCTTCATGAGACGTTTCCCACACTGGGAAACTTCCTTAGCGACTTCCTTAGCGACTGTCTAGTTTCTTAGCAGGGGAGAGCAAGCCCTTGGAGATTGAAGGAAATATTCCAGATAAGAGCTCTGTAGAGAGCACCCTAAGTTCACACAGCCAGATCTAAGTCCCAGATTGCTTGCATATCTTTCTCTTTCGGGAACTGGAGTAGAGAACACAGCACTCTAGAAGTCTCTTTGATTATTAAACAGTAGCCAAGGGCCTGTAATGTGCAGGACTGCCACTAGGGATACACGGAGAGGCAAGAAGTGCTAGCTGTCTTTGGGCAAGTCACTCACTGTCTCTGTTGGGGCCTCAGTTTCCCCATCTGTAAAATATATTATCTAGAGTTCTGTTAGGCTGATTCTGAGGCTCAAACCTCCCCAATCTATTATTATTTTCAACTATCTCCTTTATACCCTTCCCCAACCATACCAGTTATCCATAACCTTTAATATATCCTTCAAGAGTGGGGAGGCATTAGAGCTAGTGGACAGTGGTTCTGACGGTGGTCCCGAACAACACTACGGTAGAAGAAACTCACATGACCCTGTGTGTACGTCCAGGTGCTCATCTTCTCCCCATACTCTTGATTTTGATGTTCTCTCTGCTCTGCTTCGGCTGCTGCTCTTTGAACAGATCAAGGTTCTCTGTGGCTTAAGGTCCTCGGGCCAGTTGTTCTCCTATTTGGAAGGCTTCCCACCTAAACTGGCAGCCTCTCTCTCATCCTTCAGGTCTCAGTGCTAAGGTTACCATTTCAGAGGGTCTCCCCCTGACCCTTATTAGTCATTTACTTCTTTTTATTTCTTCCTACATCTTGAGATTGTGTCTGTATTTTTCTACTGTAGTTCCTCAGGCCTCTCAGTCCTTGGTACATAGATGGCGTTCAGTAAACCTTGGTTGAGTGAATGGATGAGTTTGTCCAATGGATGTAGTTGGATAAATTGACCTGAGCTTTAAAATGGTACCCATTCGTTAGTCTTCTGGTTAGCTCACAACCTGTGTGTGGAGCACCTACTGTGCGCCAGGTTTGCCAGTTCTTCGGGTATCAAGGTCTGTGCCCTCCAGCATCTCATAGGCAGGTAGAAGAGATGAAAGTGTCATATGAAAACCACAGAAAGATGTAGAAAAGCCGGGAGGAGTGTGTCTCAGTTAGGGCTTAACTGCTGTGAAGAGACACTATGACCATGGCAAGTTAAGAGTTAATGTTTAAAGAAGATTTAATTGGGGTTGGCTTACAATTCAGAGGCTCAGTCCATTAATTTCAGGGTGGGAAACATGGTGACACACAGGCAAATATGGTGCTGGAGAGGTAGTTGAGAGTCCTGTATCAGCAGCAGCCAGCAGGAAGAGAGAGACACACTGGGCTTGCCTTGAGCACCTGAAATCTCAGAGCCCACCCCTAATGACACAGGTCCTCTAATAAGGCCATACCCCTTCCCATCTCCTTAAGTGCCACTCCCTATGAGCCTATAGGGTCCATTTTCTTTCAGACCACCACAGGGTGCTTATAAAAATCTTGTTCCTTTTGTCTATGGTAAGGGAATATAGGATTCAGCCTTCTTGTGTCTTCTTGTCTCCCATAGACAAAGCCTATTTCTGCGATGACAAATACTTCTGGCGTGTGAGTTTCCAAAATGAGGGGAACCAGGTGAACCAGGCGGACAAGCTGAATCAGCTGAACCAGGTGGACCACGTGGGCTACGTGACCTACGACCTCCTGCAATGCCCTTGAATTAGGGCTCCTCTTTTGCTTCTGCAGTGCAGTGCAAGTCTCTAGAGACCAACCCGAGGGAAAGGAGCTAGTTGGCCGGAAACAAACTGGTGATCTCTTCTAGAGACTGGAAAGGAGTGGAGGCGGGCAGGGCCCTCTCTGCACGCTGTCCTTTCTTGCTGGACGGTTTCTAATAAACACGAATCCCCCAACCCTTACCAGCTACTTTAACCACTTGGCTTGTCTGTAGTTGTATATGCATCCAAGCATCTGCTGGTCAGAAGACAACTTGGTAGGGTTGGTTCTGAGCTTTTATTTTTATGTGGCATCTGGGGATTGAACTCAGCTGGCTTTTGTGACAAGTACTTCACCAGCTGAACCACCTCACTGACTCCGGTCCTTTTATTTATTATGTATGTGGTCATGTTCCCATGCATGTATTAACCTATAGAATGCTTACGATGTGTCAGGCGCTGCTCCAACCGCTGCATAAATATTAAGGTATTCAGTTACCCCTACTGGAAGGTATTATGTAACTATTTCTCTCTTACATCGGAGGACACCACCGAGATATCCACTCATTAAACATTCATTGAGAGCATCCCTCGGGAGCCAGGCTCTCTACTGGGCATTAGAGACGGGGGAATTTATTGGATGTTGGTTCTTCCCTCAAGGAATGCTCAGGAATTCTCAGTGTCCTGAAAATCTTCTGAAACCAGACCCCAGACTCCACTCTAGAGAATCCCACTCATTCACAGGGGAAACCCTGTAGTTGCTGGCAGCAGCAGCCTGCTTAGGGAGCACAGTAAGGGTTCTGTGCATTATGGTTTAGGTCAGACCGTGTCCTCCAGCCGAGATGACCCCTCAGCTGGAACTGATCCAGGAAGAATGGCTAAGTGTCTTCTTGGGACAGTCTTTTTTTAAAAAAAAAAATAAATGAGTAAATGAATAATTATATACTTGTGTGAGTGTGTGTTTGTATGCACATGTGTGCTGATGCCTTAGGAGGCCAGAAGAGGGGGGGGTTGGATTCTTTGGAATTAGAGGTGTAGGCAGTAATGTGCTGTCCCATGCCATTACTGGGAGCCAGAGTCGGATCCTCTGGGACAGCAACAAGTACATTAAATTGGAACTACCTCTCCTGCCAACCATCTCAGCAAACACACAGGAGGGTGGCCATAGCATTCAAATCGTGAGAACAATGGGAATGTGTGCCCACTAAGAGGAGGTGACCAGGAGGGTGTGCTCTCAGGGAAAGGCTAGAAGGAGGCTGGTGTGATGTAATCGCGTTCTGCCTGATGAGTCCAAGCAGGAGTCTGAAGAGTAGCCCAGAGAACCGTCCCCTACCCAAGCTTATTTGGGGTGCTCCTCTCTTTGCTGGACTATTTCTAGCTCAGGAATGAGCCACTCCCATCTGCACACAAGCATTCCTTAACACGCCTTGTTTAAAACCTCTTTCCACCCTGACTCTTTGGAGTTACTATTCTGCTCCTCTACTCCCAGGCCCACTCCCAGAAGAATTTACCCAGAGGTGGATCCCACACACCTCTCTGCTTCCTTGTTCCGGGCTCTGAACAACTGCTTATCACAGGCTTCTGCCTCACGCTGGTTCACCTGCGACTCCCAGTCAGCACAGTGAACACTGTCTGTTCTCCGTCCATCCATGGATAGGACAGTTCACCTTGCTTTCTCTATAGAAATACTTTCCACACCTCCCCTCATGGCTCTTCTCTTCCCCTCTGTAGCCTCTCATGGAAGCGTACCCTAAGGTTCAATTCTCAAGAGTCCTCTGTAGACACTTGTTCCCTGTGATCCCACCAAGTGACCTACTCTGAATAGTATCTCCATGCAAACATGACAAACTGACATTGCACAGCTGAACCTCTCCCCTGAGCCCTAGACTCATGCTCGTCTGCCTGCTCTTCACGACCTAACAAGCTTTCTGTCCAAACAGACCCAACTCTGTCCTCCAGCTTTTACCAGGCTATATGACCATGGACACACACATTCCTACACAGAGGATGACAACTCTCAGGAGTTCTTTCATTCCGCTGGGACTACTCAGCAAGCACTTTTATCCACTGAGCCGTCTGTTGCCTGTCCCCAATATTTAAATACTTCTGGAAGGTGTGTTGTACCTTTTGTGACTCTTGAATCGCTTTGTTCAATGATGTCTTTGTGACCTTCGTGTGTATTTTGTAAACAGTGGATGGTTTATTCTCAGTGCTGTGCTCAATTCCTCTGTGTGAGTGCCTGACAACGATCTGTTTTTGCTACTGGTAGAGATTTGGGTGTATTCTGCTCTGGGATCATTATGAATAATGCAGCTATGACTAGTTTTTGGAAAAGTCTTGGTGAGGGAGCCGTTGGAAAGATGGCTCAGGGGTTAAAGTCCTTGCTGGTCTTCCAGAGAATTCCCAGTGCCCAAATCTGGTGTTTCACAACTGCCTGTAACTTCAGTTCCAGGGGATTCAACACCTTCTTCTGGCCTCAATGGGTACGTGCACGCACGCGCGCGCACACACACACACACACACACACACCAATAAAACAAAAAGGTTTTGAGAGTCATTTCTTCTTCTGCTTACAAACCAGAGTAAAACTGGGCTGAAGGGTGGCACGTACTTGCCTAGACTTAAGAGAAGCGACAAAGCGTTCCAGAGTGGCTTTGGCTGTTCCTATTCTTCAAGGTACAGTTGTCTTACTCCACTGCCGTGCTTAGCTCAGCTGCAGGTCCTGCTGCCTGAGCTTCCACGCATCTGATGTCTCAACTTCTCTAGACTGGGCACGATTAATTACCTCTTTGTTAGACTCCCATAGGCACTCCTGACTCCTGCCTCTCTCTCTCTCTCTCTCTGTGTGTGTGTGTGTGTGTGTATACACATAAACATGTGTAGGTGCAGGCAGAGGCCAGAGGTCATGACACCTTGGGTATCATTTGGGGGGTGGGGGGCTCTCCATGTTGACTTTAAAACATGTTACAATTCTTTCATTGGTTATGTATAGGTAAATGAGAACCCATGCACTAACCAGCACTGGCATGGCAGTCAGTGGGCCACTGGCAGGAGCTGGCTCTTTACTTTATGTGGCTCAGGGATCAAACTCACACTGTCAGACTTGTTGGCAAGTGCCTTCATCTGGTGATGAGCCGGCCATCTTGCCACCCTCAGCCCCATCTTATTTTGAGACAGTCTCTCTCTGTCTCTCTGTCTCTTTCCCTCCCCCTTTCTCTCCCCCCCTCTCCTGGGGCCTGGTTAGGCTGGCTGCCACTGAGTCTCAGGGATAACTCTAGCTTCTGCATCACTAACCAGGCCCTGTAGGCCCCAGGTACTTTTCTGAGTAATCTTCTCATTACTTCAGCTCGGCTGTCAGAGCCATTGATCACATTTAACTATAAATTAGACCACACTATCCCTCTGCACCAAAACTTCCCGTGCCTTCCCTTTTGAATTAGAAACACATTCGGGGGTGGGGGGTGTGGGGGGTGTGGGGGGTAGGTGTGGGTGGATGTAACTGCCCCGAGCTGTAAACTGTAAAAGCCCTGTGCTAATGTTCTGCAGGTCCGGGTTTAGCAAGAGAGAGAGTGGGGGGAAAAAGGGGAAGAGCCTCGAAGAATAGAGACAAGCCAGAGGATCTGTAGTCAAGTCTTCTTTACTGTCTCCACCATACACACACCACTACACCTACTACTACTACACCCCACACTCACACATACATACATACATACACATACACACACACTCATACACCAAGGAAATCCTGGGTATTTATAGGCTTTTGCCATGTGCCTTGTAGGCGCATGGATACCACGTGCCTTGCAGGCGTGGATATGACGTAAGCCTTACAGGCGTGGACAGCACGTGCGCCTTGCAGGCATTTATGGCGTGGATAGCACGTGGACAACACGTGCACCACATGCCTTGTAGGCGTGGATACCACGTGCTCCTTGCAGCCGGGGGCACTTAACAGCAAAACAAGCTATGTGGGATATCAGAGTGTGCTTCAGCTGTTGTAGGCTGTTGAAAACCAAGTCTCATGTCAGGGTATATGGTTCAAGATGGCTGCAAAGCTGATAGCTGCTTTCTAGCCGCTTTTTGCTTAAAGTCGGCTCCCAACAGGTGGAGAGATGGCTTAGTAGTTAAAAGCACTGACTACTCTTCCAGAGGTTCTGAGTTCAATCCTTAGTAACCATGAGGTGACTCATAACCATCTGTAGTGGGATCCGATGCCTTGTTTTGGTGAGTAGTAAGACACCTACAGTGTACCCATCTACTCACAAATAAATAAATAAATGAATAAATCTTAAAAAAAATAAAAGAACTCAGGTTCCTCCTTTAAAAAGTTATCTTAGGTTTTTCTTGCTGTGACAGGAATTCTGGGACTAGAAACAGTCTGAGGGAAAAAAAATTTGTTTGTTTAATATCAGCTTACAAGTTCCAATCACAACCATCACCGAGGGAAGCCAGAGCAGAAGCTGGAGGTGGGAACTGAAAGGGAGGCCATGAAGGAACACTGCTAACTAGCTTGCTCCTCATGGCTTGCTCAGCCGGCTTTCATATAGCACCCAGGACCACCCCGCACAGGGGTGGCATCACTCACAGTGGGCGGAGCCTTCCGTCATCAATCAAGAAAATGTCCCACAGGCTTGTCTACAGACCAATCTAGTGAAGGCATTTATTTTCTTTCTTTTCTTTTTCTCTTTTTCTTTCTTTCTTTCTTTCTTTTTTTTTTTTTTTTTTTTTTTTTTTTTTTTGGTTTTTCGAGACAGGGTTTCTCTGTGTAGCCCTGGCTGTCCTGGAACTCACTCTGTAGACCAGGCTGGCCTCGAACTCAGAAATCCACCTGCCTCTGCCTCCCAAGTGCTCGGATTAAAGACGTGCGCCACCACCGCCCGGCGGCATTTATTTTCTCAATTGAGTTTTTCCGATTCTAAAATGACTCTGGCTTTCGCCGAGTTGATATAAAACTAGCAAGCATGGCCTTCAAGAGGTTGTTCGCTCTCTCTTCTCTGTCATTCACTCACTCCGATGCAGACACAGTGACCATCCTTGCTGGTTTTTGAACAGTACAGGTTTCCTTCTTACCTCAGGCCTTTGCACTTGTTACTCAAGAACGCCTAGGCTTAAAACCAGGGTTCTGTGCATGCTAGGAAATCAGCTTTCCACCGAGCCACATCTCTAGACCTATGTACTTGCTGCTGCTTCCGCTGGAGAGTTCTTCCCAGAGATCTTTGCGTTGTTAGTTCTCATTACAAGTGAGGTCTTAGCTCAGGTCTTAAGCTTTCTGGGAGCCCTTCTGTCAGGTCACCCTTTAGTTCTCCTCATCAGTGGCCCCAATTTTCCTTCTTAAGCTATGGCATAGTCTCATATCTACCTATTTGCTCACACACTTTCTCAGATGTTCTCCTTAGAACATGAGCCTCAGGAAGGCAAGTAGCCAGTTGATGGTCACTACTGTACGGGCAGAGGTCTCTGTTGCCTAACACAGGATCACCATCAACTTGTGTTGAGTAAACGAACCCAGGTCTTCTGGAGAACCTAGCAGAGGTGGGGGAAGCCCTCCGTGAGAAATGACTCGTATATAGGTGGGCTCCTCGGGTGCTTATGGTGAAACTGAGAGTTCGGGGGTCACAAGGAGAAGTGGCCAGATTGGGGCGTTGGGCACAGCGGGCACTAGGACCCGGAGCGGCGCGTGGCGGGCGGAGAAGCCCTTGGCGCTCCAGCAGCCCGGCTGCGGCCACTTGTGCGATCCCACCGCCCCGCGCGCCATGAGCCGCAGGTTCACGGTCACCTCGCTGCCCCCCGCAGCGTCCGCCGCCTCCGCTGACCCAGAGTCGCGCAGGCATTCGGTCGCCGACCCCCGGCGGCTCTCGAGGGAAGACGTCAAAGGTAGAGGCCGCGGGGGGGGCGGGACTGCTGGGGGCGGGGCGAGAGGGCGGGGCCACCGCAGAGTGGGGCGGGGCCTGGGCTGGGCGAGGGGGCTGCAGGGAGCGGACAGGAGTGCGGACCCAAGGATTTGGGGCACCCCAGATGGAAGGGCGAGGGGGCGTGACCGGATCCTGGTGGGCGGGGCCACAGGGGAGCAAGTTGGGCCAGGAAAAGAGCTGGGGCAGGGACAGGGGAGGAAGGGGCGAGCTGGAGACTGAGGGCCTGGGTCTGGGTCTGGAGGGGAGTAGGCCCAAGCACTAAGGAGGTGGGGACCTTGAGGAGAGGGAGTGGGACCAAGGAGCGGGGACTATGAGATTGGGGTGTCCAGAGCTGCGGTGAAGCGGGCCTAGGTCTATTTGGGGGAACCAACCAGAAGGGATTGGGCTGGAAGAATCAAAGTAGGGCCAGGGTGGGTGGGTGGGGTCGCTGAGGCAGGAGCTACGTTAACGGATCCTTGATGCCCAGCGGATTCTCCAGTCTTCTGCCTCTTTGTAGAGAGTCGGAATGCCTGGGTATCCCCTAAAGGAGACCGCAGACAGGGAAATTAGTTTGAATCATAGGCAGTTAGGTCCAGGAAGGATGTCAAAAGACCCAGTCCCAGTCCTTGGGCATTCATCCTCGTCTGAGGGAGAGCTCCTGAAGGGTTGGGAGGAGCAGGCTGAGCTGGAGTTGAGGGTAGTCAGTTCAGTGATCTTGTAATGGAAGTCACACGCAGCTACACTGAAGAGGGCAAAGGGATCCTTCTGACTCTCCGAAAAGAAGTAACATCCTGGTTACAGAAACAATCCCCTCTGCAAGGGTCACTTTCAGGGTTTTCCCCTCTTTCTAGCTCTGTGCCCTTCTCCTTTGGAAGGAGAGGGGCGAATAGGCTTGGAGCGGCCCCAAGGCCGGGAGGAGAGGGCCTTCCCTGGTCGCTAGGGGTCGCTCATGAGCCGCGGGTGAGCTCGCATTGCCTGGAGCTAACACAAGCCTGTTTTGGGGGTTTTCCTCAAGGTATGGAAAGCTCCAGGTCTGGACTTCCGCAGGTTCCAGTCAGGTGACCCGATTGCCTCATGGATTGTGGACACTCGGGTTTCTTCCCACTCTCTCTCTTTGCTGTAACTTCCCTTGTTTCTCAGTTTTAAAAAAATGGTTTATCAAACCTCTCAGAATCAAAAATTTCAACAACACCTTCTCATCACTGTTTTCTCTTCTCATCAAATCCAGTTGTTTCTCATGATTTGGCCACTGACCTTTAAAATTGACCCTGAATTCTGTTACATCTCTCCTTTGTCGGTCACCATCTCCCTGGTCCAAGCCTGTAATGTTACTCACATATCCAGGGCCACATCCTCCTCTCTGATCTCCCTGCCACCAGCCTGGTCTACACATTCCCAGACTAAGATGGCCATTACTGTCGGATAAAGGCTAAACCCTTCAGCCTGTCATTCAGCTTCTTTCTTCGTTTGCATCTGGTATGTCTCATCCTGTTTACCCCACCTCTACCCTGCCGCACTTCCACAAGCTAGGAAAGCTGGAGCTCATTCTATAAGTTATAGCTCATTTCACCTCTTCTGAGACTCTTTTCACTTTCCCTTGCTCCCAGGAAGAGATAATCATTCCCTTCAGCCTGTCCACCCTTCAGCCTTTCCACCAGAGCACATTTCCAGTGGATGCTGGTTCAAATACATTAAAGACAGAGGCCACGTCTCTTTATCTCTGTATTCTCAGTTCTAGGCCCAAAGCCTAGCAGTGAGTGACCAGTGCTCATCAGACTGGAGTGTGTGGCTCTAGTATTCTCCTTCTACTCCCCATTTGCCTCTTCTTCTCCTGTTCCTCAGACCTTGGCCTGGGAATAAGATGTTGGGGACTCATGTCCTAAGGTGACTTCCCAGTTTTTTTCATTTACACCCTCCAGATGCCTGCACCATTGAAGTAAAATATAGACCCAGAATTGGACTGTCCAAATTGTATGTGCAAAGTGTGTGGAAGGTCATGTACCTGCGGCTGAGGCTGTGTGTGCATGTCTTGATGTGAATATCTCTCAGCAGTTTTCATGGCCTGTCAGGTACTCAGTGAGTGCTTACATCAGACACTGCCCTGCCAGTGTGTGTATGACAGACATGTCGGTGTGTCTGTTTCCCCGTCTGCATCCATGAGATCACTCAAAGTTCCCCTCTGTCACGATTTGGGTGACTTTTTACGTCTCAAGCCCTCAGATGACCTCAAGCATCTCCCTCATGAAGGTCACTGCGCTGGGAATTAGATGAACGCTCCCAGGGGGGACTTAGCATCTGCTGTCTTTTCCACAGCTGCTTTTGTGTCAGTCTTTAGATGTAAGAGTCAGTCAGTCAGCAGCTCAGAGAGATGCTCTCCCCACCGCTGTCTCTAGGCCCAAGGGAGCAGTGACAGCATGTATAAGGCCTGGGAGTGGCAGAGGGGAGGCGTTGGCAAACTGCACGTGTGTGAGCATCATGTTTTACAGGCGGGCCCAGGAGGTAAGATTTTGCCCCTCAGAATGTCACCTGCGGTATGACCTACAGGGATGAAGAGGGCAGGTGAGCGGCTGAGCCCTGAGTGCACCATTAACCCCGAACTGTAGCCCACATGCTCAGCTGCCTCCTTTGGTCCATGGGAAGGAAGGTTGATGATGACCTCCTGGGATAGAAGTAAACAAGGGACAAATTCTTACATCTCTGAGCCAAGCCCATATCCTTTTACCTATACCCCCTGCCTCGGCTTTTCAGGGGGAACCTGGACAATGGAAAGGAACCCTGGGGCTGGCCCAGCTCACAGAAATTGGGAGTGTGCCTTCATGGAGGTAGAATGAAATAATTTTTGCTAGAGGATGAAGCAAGACCATAAGTTGGGCTACACATGCTCTGGGCCAAGCTCTATGGCATCATCTCAGACACACTGCTCCCCCCCCCCCCCCCCCCCCCCCCCGGTCTCAGTTTACCTGTCTGTAGCATAGAGTAGAAAATGTCCTTCCTCCAATAATAGTACTGGCATTGAGTTTGTGGAGGTGGTCACACCTGTAATCCCAGAAGGCTAAGGCAGTCCAGCCTTTGTAAAAAACCAAAACCAAACCAAACCGTCCAGAGAGACAACAAAATAAGGGGAGGGGTTTGGATGATCTATAAGATCTATAAGGGTGGGGCTCCCCAGGACTCAGATCTCATGTTTCAGTCTGCCTGTAAATTGAGAAGAATGATGCTGTTATTGGTATGTGTGTGTGTGTGTGTGTGTGTGTGACAGAGAGAGAAAGAGAGAGAGAGAGAGAGAGAGAGAGAGAGAGAGAGAGAGAGATGCTGGATACCTCTGCCCAATTGGTTTCTTCACCTTCAATCAAGACTCAGAACCTCACTGCCCACCTCAGCCCAAGGTGAGCCCTAGGAATCTCCATGACAACAAACTGGTTATGAACAGGGCTGCAGTTGCCATGGTGACAGGTCTCTCTCTCTCTCTCTCTCTCTCTCTCCCTTCCCCCTCCCTCTCTATTTCACATCCCCCTCTCTCCCCTCCTCTCTTCTCAATGAACCAGAGCTATCTGCAGGCCCCAGCTTTCCCAGGCAGGGTGAGGGAGGGTTGAATTACTCAAGAAGGGGTCCAGATTGGGAAATTGGGAAGATAGGCTGAGTCTGCAGGGGAATAGGGGGCTGTTGGGGTGCTGTTGCCATGGTGACAGGGCTGCAGCCTGTTAATTAAGCCCCCGGTTGCCACGGAGACCGTGGTGGTTGCCGTGCTCTGCGGCAAGCCCTGTATGTGTGGGGTGTGCTATGCACTGGACTCAACTCACTGCTGGGATCTGGATCTGGAGGGTAGTGTATGCAGGTAGTAGGAGGGAGGAGAGGCCTCGGGTGGAGCCTTAGCTCTGTGACAGGAGGCGGGTAGGTCATGGGGTAATAAGAGTGGATAGAGAGGAGCTGAAGTGGGTACTGTGCCTGTGGAAAAGATACAGTTGGGTCTTCAGCTTAGTGGGAGGGCCCGCCTAGGGGCTGGGCGCCGAATTCTAGTCTCCTCTTGTAAATTCAGCCTTCCATTCCAGTTCCATTTCTAGACTCCAATTTCATCATAAGTGGTAAGTGGAAAAAATAATTTATGAAGTCCTTTCTAGCACCCCAGTCCTCTTGCAGAGAGGCAGCTTCCTTGAGCTTCTGAGAGACACAAGGTGGGAGGGCGTATGAATTTTAGAGACTCTGAATTCAAAAATAGGACCCTGCTTGGATGTCCCTTAAGCTGTTCTATCCAGAAGTTTTCCTCTACTGCTCCATCTTCCTAGGGCTTTGGACTTTCCCCCTGCATGGGGAGGGGATGCCAAGTGCTGCAGTCTGCTTACTGGGCCTCAGAGCTGGGCCACTTCTTATTGGCCAAGGCTGGCTGAGTAGGAGGTACTTACAATGAGTTTTCTCAAGACCTCATTAGGAAGGTGAGGGAGAGGACCTAGCCTCCTTGAGTGGTGTCAGTTGAAGGGCTTGGGGTCTTCCTTTGGGACTCTGCCCTTGCTTGGTCTGTATGCCCCAGAAAGAATGTCACCCCTCTTCACTTTGCAGTGTTCTGCCTGGCTTGGCACTCATATATAGACCATGCTAGCCACAAACTTTTCATGAGAACACTGCCTGCGCCTCCTAGTAGGTGTGTACCCCTATACTCAGCTAGGTACCCCCAAATATTTTGTGGTATTGGGGATTGAACATAAAGCCTTGTGCATATTAAGCAAGCTCTCACACACAGAGCTAAGGCCTTAACCTAAGACTCAAAGAAGACAGGGAGGAACCACTCCTTTATTTTATGGATGCAGATGCTGAAGTCCAGAAAGAGAGACTTGGTTTTGTCCAGGAATAAGCAGAACTCTGCAGCAGAGGATGGGATAGAACCCGTATTTCCCACATCTTGGGTGGCTCTCCAGGTTAGAGCTCTAGTGAGGATTGGCAGTGAGGTGGTCACTCTGGCCTTCACCTGTTCCCCCGGGGACCTGCACACTCCCATGGATATGTTTACTCCTTGGGTGATCAGAGAGGCACTAGCACCAGAGCCAGAGATGCAGCATACCCTAATGGGGATACCCCAAGGTGTCCTTGTCTCCACAGATCTGCCCAAACTTACCCTCTTACACTTCTCTACAGAATACAGGTGTGTGGTGTGTGTGTGTGTGTGTGTGTGTGTGTGTGTGTGTGTGTGTGGTGTATGACTGACTGACTCTGGGACAACCAAGGGCATCAAATCCTTATACCTCCTTAAAAATTTTTTTTGTTATTGTGTATGTGTGCAAATGACTTGCAAGAATCGGCTCTCATTTTCACTGAACTTTGCTTGTCAGGTTTGGTTGTGA
The DNA here is from genome assembly GCA_019844195.1 of Rhabdomys dilectus. Lineage (NCBI taxonomy): Eukaryota > Metazoa > Chordata > Mammalia > Rodentia > Muridae > Rhabdomys > Rhabdomys dilectus. The sequence continues at coordinate 578,496 of JADRCG010010227.1, forward strand.
GAGCCTTTATTACTGAGTTATCACACTATCTGCCAAATGCATCTTGTCTGAATGCTAACTCTCCATCCTAGCAGATTATCTAGATGTCTACAAAACCAAACGGCATAGGCACCTTCTTGGAAAATCCCTCAGAAGCATCCTTGGGTCCATCGTGGAAGGCCCCATGGTTAGCTTAGTCTGAAACCATGGACAGATTCCACAGAACCAGCATGGCCGTTGGTCCTGTCCAAGGTCCTGAAATGCCTGACTAGTAAGACTATCTGCAGATATGGGAGGCTTTTGACTCCATCGAAGGGGCCAGCTATAGACCTGCATCTTTCTAACCTGGGTATAAAAGGGGAAAAGCTCATCCCAGACTCAGACCCTGCTATTTTTTTTTCTTGGAGCAGAGAATCAGAGGCAGCTGGGTAGCGTAGATATGATTGTATTCTTGTCTCTTTCATTGGAGGCAAGATCAATTTAAAAAGAGGTTCTATTGAGGAGAGACCTAAGTTGGAGTAAATAGAAACGGGTTCTAGACTGAATTCTGCCATTCATTGGCTTTGTTGCTTGGGCAGTCATTTTCTCTCTTGGGTGCTTAGTTTTTTTCATCTATGAAATGAAAGCTATACATTAGGTAAGATGAACAGTCCTTCTGTCCTGCAGCTCGGCTGGGATTTTGATGACCCAAGCTGGGAACCAGGTTGACTGTAAAGCTGTTTCCTCTTCAAGCTGTGCTAACATGTTTAGATCTCCTATATGCAAGGGTTTAAACCTCAAATGTCACTGTCTGAAGCATCTCCATCATTGGCTCGTCCGGTCTGTGAGTTGCTGAGGGGGTCTTAGGGTAATCAAGCTTCTGGGGGAGGGGGCTGGTTTCAGGAGAGGACAGGAAAGCATGTCAGGTCTGGAAGCCTCAGAAAGCAATCCTGGATTAGAGGATTAGACATTCCCGCCCCAGGAGAAAATCTGGTCCCCAACCGGCAGGTGGCCTCATTCACCCCTTCCCCCACCCTGTTCCCGGCCAGCTTGGGGCCAGCATACCCTCCCTAGAGGCTGCACCATCTCGGGTGGGAAGGAAATGCTACAGGACCTCAGTGCTGCCTGCTCCTCACTGCATTTCATCCATAGATCATTGCACGTTAGAAAGCCCCTGTCCTGTCTGCGGTGTGGACTCCAGGGACTTGTCTTGGGGGTAGGATACTGAGACTCCTCCAGCCAGCCTGAGCACCATGAGAGAGTTCTCTACAACTCCTCTAGTGGCAGCCACTGATTTAAAAACAGAATGGGCCAAACAGACCCATTGACCTGAGCCCCCTCAGGGAGCACAGTGCCTCAGTGATGGGGGCCTAGGCCCCATCTTTCTCCTAGGCTCCTAGCTGTAGGACAGCAATCTGGGAAAGGGTCTGTTTTTCTTTCCTCCAGGCCTTACCTCACCAGTTTTGTAGACAGGCTCCCTGGGGCCCTTATGTTCCACCACACCTGCCCCTGCCTCCTCAGTCCCCCACATCTTTCCCCCAGGGGTCACCGCGGACCCCCAGTCAGGCAGCCGCTGCGGGGCCGCCTCCCCACGGCCGCGACCTAGTTCCCTGCCGTTATTTTTAGGGCGCGGGATGGCACCTGCCCACGTGCCGGGCCCCGCCTGCGCGGAGTGGGGGGGGGGGCTGCGTCTGCTCTAGGGAAGCGAGGGCCGCGTCCCCCGCAGCACCCCCTCCATACCACCCGCGCAAGCCCCCAGTTTTCCCGTGAGGGGGCCACCGGAGCTCTCTGCCCGCCTCTCATCCCCTCTCCTCCCTCCCTCCGGTTCCCCCCCCCAAAAGAAAACCCGCCAGTGGCTCACGCCTCCTGCATACGGGATGAGGTGAGCAGCGCCGCTACTGAGAGGGGGCGCGCGCGGGTGTGAGCGTGTGTCCGTGTGCGAGTGTGTGTGCGCCGGGCGGGCGGGCACTGCAGCTTCTTCCTCCGTGGAGCGGAGAGCGAGCGAGAGAGCTCGAGCAAGCGAGCGAGCGGTGAAGGCGGGCAGAGGGGCGCGGGCGAAGCGGCGTAGCCCGGCGCCGCGCAGCCACCATGCTCAACAACCTGACGGACTGCGAGGACGGCGATGGGGGAGCCAACCCGGGTAAGCAGTGGTCCGGGGGCGGCGGGGGAGGGGGCAGCGAAGAGGAGGAGGAGGAGAAAGAGGAGGGCAGCTTCGGAATGGGGGGCAGAGCCGCAGCCGCCTCCTGCAGAGAAGAGCCCAGGGCTGACCCAGGCGGCGGCTGCCGGATGCCGGAGGCTGCGGGGAGGCTAGCTCCATTGGAATGCGCTAGGCGCTGTCCACGGTTCTGGAATGCGCCGCGCTCGGAGGCAGATTGGGGACCCGGGGTTGGAATGATCCACGGCCTGGGGGCAGACTTGGATTAGCTAAACCGGAGAGGCCGTGGGAAGGGGATGAAATAGCTAGAACAGGGCTGACGTGCCGTTCGACGTGCAGGAGGGAGGCTCCTTTCCCCGAGAGGGGACCCAGGCGTCCTGGCGCAGAGCAGGGGCCAGCAGCTCCTAGGGGCGCAGTCTGCTGCAGTTCTTCGCTTTGAGTTTCCAGCTAAAAGGTGGTGGTGGGGGGGGGCGGATTGTGATGGCTCTGGGGTTTGGAGGCATATGATAGCTCTCGTCTGGTCTGCGGTGTCTCCTTAAGGGGACACTTGGTGCAACCAGAACCCCCTCCCCCAAGGCTCCCTGGAGTCCTTATCTTAACCTGAAGCTACCACTTCTGTGGATTTTTCTGGTCTACTTTGCCGATTGATTTCCTCTTCCTCTCGGTTCTCCGTGGGTTCCTATTCAGGACAGGAAGCAAGAACCTATTCTTCCCTCTTTCCCCCTTCTCTTGGTACCCTAGGGCGACAGTGTGGTTTTCAGGGCGGGGCAGGAGGAAGTCTTTATAGTTAGCTCTCTTAGCTATCCTGGTGAAGCCCCAGAAACGGGGTCCTAGTGGCTGACTCCCTACCGCTGTGGGGACACTGCGGACTCGCTGCGGTGGGTGCAGAGACTTGCCAGGAGCTGAGGGGCTCTGGAGCAAATCCTTGTGCTGTTCCGGTTCTCCGTCATCCTTCACTGCCGTTTCTCTGCTGCGAGGTCTTGGGGCCAGCCACCCCCTCGGGCTCCCAGGCCCCTCGCCGCCCCCCAGCGGTCTCAGCCATCCATCACGGCTGTCAGCCGCCCCCAGCCCCCACCCTTTAGCGGCGCTGCGTCCCCTGCGCACTAGCGCATCTCCAATGCCTGCCGTCTGCGCTCAGCGCCTTCCAACGCTCCCCCAGGCTTTGCTTGACCCTCTGGGCCGAGACTCCCATAGACCTCCCCAGGAGATGGTCCAAGACCCCAAGAGCTGAAAGCATGATCTCCCAGACACTAGCAGGTTTGACTCTGAGGTCTTTGATTTTTGGATCACAGTCAGGGCCAAGTAGAGGCGTGGGAAGACTGGGGGCACCAGAGTCCCTGATCCTTTGTCCGAGACACCCCCTTCCCAGTCTCCCACGGGGCTGAGTCCTATACTGGGGACAGAACTGCTGCTGGCCAGCTCATCCATCTCTCCAGTGACCCTGGGGTCACCTCATCAGACAGAGCTCTCTTGGCTGCAGGGGGAGGGGAGTTGTAAAGTCCAGTTGCGGCAGCTCCAGGCATCTTGAAGCAGTGCTCCTGAAGCTAAGGGAAGGGATGTCACTTCCTCCCGGGATCCCCCTCAGATACATCCACTATGAGACATCCCTGCTCCCCAGAATGGGTTCTGTCTATTCCTCAGCATCTGCTTCCTCAACCGACCTTCACTGTACCTCTGTGCCTTTGAGGGGGGTCCCCGGGGTCCCCAAAGGCCTACTAAAGAGGCACACGTGTGCTGGAAGCAGGATTCTGACTAGTAGTTCTTTTCAGTTATTAGGCCTCTCTGTTAATTTCTAGACGCCGAGTGTAGCAGGCCCATCTGGAGACTTTCTTTCTATATATAGAGTCCAGCGCTTGGAATTAGAGTGGCCAGAACCTGGGTCAAGTATTCTGCGTCCCAGAGGGGAAAAGTCTACCCTGGATGCCTAATGAAGGTGGTAGGAGACACTGAAGACTTCCTGAGTCTGATCAAAGAAGGACCAAGAGCCCCTGACTCTGAGTCTAAATTTTTGGAACTATATGGAAGGATCTTGGGTAGTGACTTGAGGGGGGAGAGTATGAGGACTTGTCTGGGTCAAAGAAGACCCCAAGGATGTTATCCCTGGCGCCTAGATCTTCTTTCCCTTTGAGGTCTGATATCCCCTTTCTCTCCCCAAGTTGCCGTGGGGATTCCCTCCAGGTTCAGCCCCAGGCCCCGGGGGGGAGGCTCCTTAGCCTGCGCCTGTTTCCTCCGGGCGAGCTCTGGCCTCCGCAGCTTAATTGAAAGCCGATTCAGGCTGAGAGCTCCCAGGGGGCGGGGACGGGGGCGGGGGCGGGGGCGGGGGCGGGGGCGGGGAAGGCTCAGCCTGGGTCTGGCCAGTCTCTTTCGCGCCTCTAGGCTCTCCCCCATCACCCAGACTCCTGGCTCTGGGGAATTAGGACTAGTTTTCCCTTCGTTGTCCTGTTCCTTTGAGAATGCAGACGCTCACTCCCCATCCCCCTTAACAAGTGAGCCTAGCGTTCCAGGCAGGGGACAAAATCAGCCCTTGGTTGATGGGGCCGGGAGCCTGGCGTCTGGCCCAGGCAGCGGATGGAAAGGCGGGACCCAGGACGAGCCTACCAAGCTGCCCCCTCCCCTGCGCTCCTCTCCTGGCCCGGATCGGGCCTGTAGTCTGGCTAAGCGTTGCGCGCCGCGTTACATAAGTGGTTGCGGGCGCGTGGCCGGCTCGGCTCCGCGCTGCACGGTCGGTCCCCGCTGTCACCATGGAGACCGGCGCCAGGCCTCCTAATTACGGGGTCTCCGGCCAGGATGTCCCCCTTCCAGCCCGTTGAGCGCCACTTGCTAGGGCAAAGAAGGCGGACTTGAGAGGGGACGCGAAAGACAGGGGAGGGGCGTTCCTGATGGTGGTCCCGGACTCAAGAAAGGATGGTTTAAGAATGGCATCCAGCCATACAGACAGAGAAACCCTTAAGTCTTTCAGCTAAAGGAAGGATGTGGGACAAGGAGTCCAGGCTGGATGGGTATCAGGTGTGCTAAGAATGTTAACTGTAATAGTAACAGTAGGTACACCTGTGTCACCTCCATGGCGTTGCGTTATTCCACCTGAGTCCCTAACCATCCAAGTTAGGCCAAGCTAGTATACCTTTGCAATGGGAGAGCGAGAGACTGGAGACAGAGCCAGAGAAGTACTGAAGTTTTCTCAGCTCGGGCCCTTTCCTGAACACTAGGGTTTTTTTTTTTTTCTCTTGCACCCCATTAGCGTCTCTAGTTCCCACTATCCTGCGGCAAGAGAAGAAGGCATCTACCTGGTCAACATTTTAAAAGGACAGGGGCCCACCTCACTTTTCTTTCTTTCTTTCATTTCTGGTCCCAGACGAATCTTTTCAGATTCTGGAGTCTGAGAGGGAAACCTTGGAGAATTTGCCTCCAAATACTATTTCCTGAACATCTATTATGTACTGGCTTCCACAGGGAGGACAGGCCTGTTATTCCCAGTAACTTACCCCACCCCCAACCCCACCACCTTCCTGTGAGAGAAAAGAATGGCAGGGGTTTAGTTAGGCAATCGGGGCGTTTCTGTCCCAGCGAACAAGGTGGAGGTGGGTGAATTTTGGACCAGGCATTCCCCCCTCTCCAATTTTTCCAATTTTCCGACAGGTTGGGATACACAATGCTCTGGAGATGGGTCCCCAACTGGGTGGCTGAAGAAAGGTTCCAGGAGGCAGGGAGGATGCAGAGAGTTGGACAGATAAGGATGTCAAGAGATGATGGCTAGGAGAAATCCAGAGTCCACAGGGCCTCAGCTTTACTTAACTTGGACAATGGTGATTCTCCCTGGAATCACCATTCCAGAGTCCTGGAATATGTTTGCTGTTCGACCTTCAGCTCTGGTGTTGAGTGAGGGTGACAGCTGGAAGTACCAAATTATATCCATGGAAAACTCGTAGCTTTTCGGAGGGAGTTTTCTTTGCATCAACAGTGTTTCTCCTTGGCTTGGCACATTTCTTTCTTTTTCTTTTCTTTTCTTTTTCTTTTTTTTTTTTTTTTGGCTTTTGTTTTTTGTTTTTGTTTTTGTTTTTTTTGTTTTTTTTCGAGACAGGGTTTCTCTGTGTAGCCCTGGCTGTCCTGGAACTCACTCTGTAGACCAGGCTGGCCTCGAACTCAGAAATCCGCCTGCCTCTGCCTCCAAAGTGCTGGGATCAAAGGCGTGCGCCACCACCACCCCGGCAGCTTGGCACATTTCTTAAACACGTTTGTGCAGTTACTTCTGGTCCTCGATGTGTGCAGTTTCTTTCGTGGGGATTGGTCCCTCCAGGAGCCCAGGCAGCTTCTGGACCTTATGATGGATCACCTTTACTCAAACTCAGCCTCTTCCCCACCCAAATTCCTTCTTCTACACTTCTACCTCATTAAACTGCAGCACCTTCCCACCCATTGACCTATGCTGGAAACCCCAGGCTTTATCCTAGATCTTTCCCTCCCCTTCCCCAAACATCTGCTTCCATAGTGCTTGAGGCTCGAGTCTTTCCATTGCCTCATTGCTGGACCTAGGTTAATGTTCTAGTTGCTTGCTGTATCTCTCAACTGAAGCCAGAAGGCTTGCTGCAAAACCCAAGTCAGGTCCTGACACTCTTTGGCCTGAAGTGTCAATGACTGTCCATTGTCCTCTGGATGAGGGCCAAGTTCTTCAAGATGGCCCGCCACTTCCTTAAGTCTCACACTGCCTTGACTCATCCTTTGCCAAAGCCACCGTTCATTCCTAGGCCCCTTCCTAAGTCTCTAGCCGGATCGTGCTTTGTTTAGCAGTTTTAACCTGTTCTGTTGACTTCCACATCTGGGACATCAAACACACTGTTCTGGGTACTCTCTGCCTAGAACACTCTCCTGCCACCCCCACCCCTCCAGTCTATCCCTTACTCATCCTTCAGGTCTCAGCTGACGCGTCACTTCCTCCGGGGAGCCTCCGGTGACCTCTCAGGCTGGGCTGCGTGCCCTCCTGCATCCCTGATGCTCGCTTCTTTCACAGACTTTAGCAGTTCTGTCTACCGCTTCTTCTCCCCTGGCTTTGGCTGTTTGGTCCCTCTTCTGCCCATTTTATCAGCACATGGGAGTCTGACAGTGAATGGGAGAATATAATACCAAGGGGATTTAAGATACCTTGGGAGTTCAGGTTGCAAAGTTCTCTGCTGTCTTCTCTAGGGGGCCAAAAAAAAAATTTAAACATTCACCCACATACTAAGATGGGCTCATTTATATTCAAGAAGACAACTCTGGTGACTTTTAGGTGTCATGGAGGATGAAATAGAACCCTCCCCCAAGAGCAAAGAAGGGCTCACATGTTCACCAGAGGCACTCAGACCATGTCAGCAGTAAACTGGGCTCTTTTTCCATGCTGCCAACTAAAATCATGTAAGAAGGCAGCGCAAGCCCAGTCCCTCCAGTGTGTGACCTGAGGCTCTGGAGTTAAGGAGGTCATAGAGCTGTAAGCAGGGTAGATAGGCCACAGTGACTGGTGTCAGACCCGACTCCTCTCCTTCTCAGGTGATGGCAACCCCAAGGAGAGCAGTCCTTTCATCAACAGCACGGACACGGAGAAGGGCAGAGAGTATGATGGCAGGAACATGGCCCTGTTTGAGGTGGGCTGCTTAGGCTCCATCTGTGTTTCCTTCCCTCGGGAAGAGTCGCCACCTCTCCACCCCTCCCTCAGGTCCACCTTCCTCAGCCTCCCTCTTCCTCCTTGGTCTTTCCTGGTGTTATCCTCTTGGTTCCCTGTCCTCCTGTCCTGTCTCACTACCTCCTTCCCCTGTCCCCCTGCTCCCTTTTCCTTGGTTCCCATCACATCCCAAACTGAGGGGCTTGACCTTTGTCCCCATCTCTTTACATTCAGCTCAGTCCATTGCTGCCCTGACCCTCCAACTTCCTAACACTGACTCCGTTTTTCCTCCATAGGAGGAGATGGACACCAGCCCCATGGTATCCTCTCTGCTCAGTGGGCTGGCCAATTACACCAACCTGCCCCAGGGAAGTAGAGAGCATGAAGAAGCAGAAAATAATGAGGGTGGAAAAAAGAAGCCAGTGCAGGTGGGGCTCTGGGGGGAGAAGGGATGGGAGAGGGAGTGTGGGGGAGGAAAACGGATCTGGACGGAGGGTTGAATGATGGAGAAGCAGGAGAGGAGGGTGACTGTATGGGGGGAGGAAGGATGCATGGGGGAGGCGGAGGGAGGGGTCCTGGGGGCTGGTAGAACGTAGGAAAAGCATGTGAGAACCTGGGGGGCAGAGTGAAGGGTGGGGAGCTGCAGGAGAGGAGAGGCAGGGAAGGAACATGGAGGAGGCGTGGGTTAGGCAGTTGATGATGAACAGGCAGGGCAGAGACTGATGCTGGCCTCTCTGGCAGGCCCCACGCATGGGCACCTTCATGGGCGTGTACCTCCCGTGCCTGCAGAACATCTTTGGTGTCATCCTCTTCCTGAGGCTCACTTGGGTGGTGGGCATCGCGGGCATCATGGAGTCCTTCTGTATGGTCTTCATCTGCTGCTCCTGTGTGAGTGACCAACCCCCACTCCCCTTCAGGGAATGCAGCTGGGGTTTGGCTGAGGCCTGGGGGTGGGATGGGTAGGTGGATGGGGAAGCATGAGACCTAAGCTTTTTATAGGAGTCACTGCTTACAATTTTTTGAGAGTAAATTAGGCCTGACTGGTCCTTCCTGAATCTCATAGGTTTCCCTCTGACAACTGTCAATCGGGTTTCACCTGGATCTGCGTGTATGTGTGTATGCGTGTGATTACAAAAGTACTGCCAACCCATAGATGAAATTGATAAATGCAGAGAAGAAAACAAAATTCAAGTTAATTGGATGAGCTCACATTTTGAAAAGTCTCTACTCACGAGAAATGAGATTATGTCTCACAGATAACTTTCCAATATGATTCTCCTAACCCATATTGAAACAAAAATCCAATATCCATTGAACACCCAACTTGAGTCTTCACACATAGCCTTGAGACTACTCTGTGTGTGAAGATGCCAGTGCTGGGGCTGTCGTTCTCATTTTACAGATGAGGATACTGAGGCTTAAGAAGTGAACTGAGTTTTCTTGGGTCATAAGATACCTTGGGGCCAAATTGTGGTTACCAGAGTTCTCTGGCACTATAGCTCCTCTTAAATGCATGGTGAATAGGTGGTTATTATTTTTTTTTTAAAGAAGAGCTTGGCATGAATAGAAATTGGAACAGACCCAGAGAGAAGCTCAGGAGAGGAGAGCCTGTGGGTTTGGCTGGTGGTTGTAGGGTATGTTGGCTTGGCCACCAGCCAGGCCACTGCTGCCCCCAGCAGTCACCACTCTGATGTTCTCTTTCCTACAGACGATGCTCACAGCCATTTCCATGAGTGCAATTGCAACCAATGGTGTTGTGCCTGGTATGTGACTGGGCCCTTTGCGGAGTGGGGGAGGGCGGGAGGCCCAGTGATTGACAGGGGAGCCGTGGGCCAGGCTTTGGGTCACGACCCAAGAGCCAAGACAGTATTGCAGGTCAGGAGCTGGGCTGTGATGGTTCATGGGGTGGGTAGGAGTGAGCCTGTTGGGGCTAGGGAAGGAGGCAGATGCTGGTGTTGGGTAGGACAGTGGTTACTCTCTCCCCGACTCAAACCGAGACCCTCCTTTGTACCATTCTATTTTCTGAGCCGTGACCTCTTTACAGGAGTAATTAGCAACACGGTAATAATTAATGCAGCAAACTCCATGCAGAGTGGTTGGCTAAGTCTCCCACAGACTCCTTTCTGGGGCTGCAGCCCGAGGTCTAGAGACACCTTCTTCTGTCCTCTGTCCCTGGGCCCTGATCACTGCAGAGCTGTCCAGGGCCCCTCTGACCCTGTTTGCTGACACTAGGTTTTCTCTGCAGCTGGTGGTTCCTACTACATGATTTCCAGATCTCTGGGCCCGGAGTTTGGGGGCGCTGTGGGCCTCTGCTTCTACCTGGGCACTACCTTTGCTGGGGCTATGTACATCCTGGGCACCATCGAGATCCTGCTGGTGAGAGGGGCAGGGGAGGAGGTGTGGGGGCCCAGGTTGTCAGCCACTTAAGCAGCATTCCCTGGACACCTGCTCTAGGCCAGGCTACTGCTTAAGGCCAAAGAGAAGTGGGATGTGGTCTGTCTCCAAAGAGTTCCCAGTCTGGTTGGGGAGACAAGATACGATAATTATGTAACACAAACAGCTGTGGTCTATCTGGCACCCACTGAGTTCTCAGCATAGCTCCAAGTGCTCTACACTCATTATCTTAGAGTCCTGAGAGGTTTAAGTATTATGATGGCATTTTACAAATGAGACGTTCCAAAAGGCAGATAAAGCTAGCTCAAGGTCACTCAGCTACAGGCATGTTGGCAGAGGTGGATTGGAAGTGTTAAAATAACAGCTGGAGTAATGACAGCCCACGACATTCGCGGGGTTGTGCGAAGCACTCTTTGAGTGTTGGTTGCAGAGCCCTGATGGACGGTTCTCAGACTGCAAAAGGACCACGAGGGACCTGTGTAGAGAGATCTGTTAGGAGTCGTGTCTGATGGGGAGACTAGGTGTCTGTGCTGTTTGAAGGATAGTATGCTGCCTGAGGCTCCTGTTCTTTCTGTCTCGGTGGGTGTGTATTGTATGAGGGGTCCTTGGTGTAAGGAACTTAGTTGGAAGACCTCTTGCCCAGCATACTCAGAGCCCTGACTTTGCTTCTCAGCACCATATAAACTCTCTCTACTTGGGAGGTGGAGGCAGGAGGATAAGTTTGAGATAGCCATCAGCTACACAGTGAGTTTGAAGCCTGTCAGGGCTACAGGAGACCCTGCCACAAATGAAAAGAAAAAGAAGAGAAGGTGTCAAGCTAGCGTTTTCCAAATCCCCCATGTCCTCTGCAAGACCTAAGGTTTTCAGGCTGTCAGGGTTTGTTTGTTTGTTCCCGCCCCTCCACCCCCCCCCCCCATGAATCTTTCATGTATTAGGATACAGCCATTTTACAGACTCGGAGGGTAGAGTCTCAGGGACGTGTGAGGAGTGTGAACCTACGTTCCTCTGGCTTTCAGGGTCTGTGCTTGTCAGCTGTCTCCCATGGTATCCGGGAACCAAAACTAAAGGAGCAGAGCCTTTTGGTTTAGGGGCGGGAAAGAAGGCGTCAGGGACTGGGAGGCGCTTGAGTGGGCATTTTGGTGAGAGCATTGTGGACCTCTGTGACCTCTGTGACATAAGACACTTCCACATGCGATATCAAACAGTGCCCACTGACTGCCACTGGAACAATAGCAGACTTTAGGAGAAAACTGGTCCGGTGGAAATCAGAGGCACTTTAGTGTCTGTGTCTCACACTTCTGTCTTTCTGTTTGACATTTTTCTGCATTTGTAAAACCTAACTCCATCTATAAATATTTCCTTAAGATCCTGAACGCTCCATTTATTCATAAATAAAAAGCAACTTAAACAAATATAAGCATTTTAAGTTTAATGCAGACAGTATGAATATGCAAAAAGTCACATTTCAATTATTCAATAAGAGCTTCTCTTATCCTCTTCTTTTCTTTCACTCTCTTTTCTTTTCTTTTCTTTTTTTTTTTTCAAGACAGGGTTTCTCTGTGTAGTCCTGGCTGTCCTGGAACTCACTCTGTAGAGCAGGCTGGCCTCGAACTCAGAAATCCACCTGCCTCTGCCTCCCAAGTGCTGGGATTAAAGGCGTGCGCCACAACTGCCCTGCACATTCTTTTTTTTTTTTTTTTTTTTTTGAGACAGGATTTTTCTGTGTAGCCCTGGCTGTCCTGTAACTCTCTCTATAGACCAGGCTGGCCTCGAACTCAGAGATTCATCTGCCTCTGCCTCCCAAGCGCTGGAATTAAAAGTGCACATCACCACACCCAGCTTGTTTTCTTAAAACAGGGCCTCCTTAGAGTCCAGACTTGTTTGGTACTGGTGATTCTCCTGCCTCAGCCTCCTGAGTGCTCAGATTACAGATACGCCTGGTACCACTGATATTTGGACATTTCTACAAATACATCTACAATCATACACACACACACACATGAGTAAATATTTCCACATGTAGTGAGATTATCAGATACATTATTTTTTAGAACTTGACTTTATCCATCTAATGCACTACAGATAATTTTTAAACTCTTGAAATGAGGTCTTGCTATGTAGCTCAGGCTGGTTTCAAATTCTCCTGCCTCAGCCTTCCATAGTGTGGGGATTGTAGGTCTGTAGCACTGCACCTGCCACAGATAGTTTTGGAATCAGTCCATATAAATTCATGCCTTTCTCCGGTTTGATACTAGGGATTGAACCCCAGGGCTTGTGTTCATATTAAATGTACTTTCCGTCACGGAACCATCCACAACTCTGTAGTTTATCTAGAATCATGAGAATTTATTTACCTATCCTGTAGGAATGAACAGTTTTTCTACCTTTGTATCATAAATGATAAAAGTAATAATTATAATTAATAGTCATAATAAATAACGGTAGTGAAGAACCTTTCCCGGCATCTTTGAGTGGTGGCATTTTTGTAGATTGCCTCATAGACTTCGTAAGAGAACTAGCTAGTGACCTGTTAATGGATCTCGTTTCCCATTTTGGAGATTATTTCCTTGGGATGAGTCCCAGCTGTCCTTTCCTGGGTCACCTGCCTAACTTCTTTTGCTTCTTTCCTACAGGCTTATCTTTTCCCAGCTATGGCCATCTTCAAGGCAGAAGATGCCAGTGGGGAGGCCGCCGCCATGTTGAACAATATGCGGGTGTATGGCACCTGTGTGCTCACCTGCATGGCCACCGTAGTCTTTGTGGGTGTCAAGTATGTCAACAAGTTTGCCCTGGTCTTCCTGGGTTGTGTCATCCTGTCCATCCTGGCCATCTATGCAGGGGTCATCAAGTCTGCCTTCGACCCACCCAATTTCCCGTGAGTGCTGTCTTTCTGAGTCTGCAGTATTGTGGCCCTCACTGGTCCAGCCCTGGTCGACATAGTGAGAGTGTCTGCCGGGTCTCCTCTCTTTACCTCTCAGAACTGGAGTGTGTGGATTGAGAGTAACCTTCCCTGGAAGGGTGAAAGCTTTCTGTTTAGGGAAGTTTATTCAAGATGGGTAACATTTTTGGAGGTGGGAAAAAGTTCTCTTGAGTGTGTCAATTGCTTGCTTTGGAGGACTTAGGCTTCTAACAGAGTATGCTCGGTATGGTAGAGAACCTTCTGGATGAGCCAGCCTCCTGGAATACGCAGTCTTGGTATCTAACACATTCTCAAGGACAGTAAAGAACTCAGGAGAGCCCAGGGTTCAGGACCCCTTTGGTTCCTCCTCTAGTACAGAGTCCCCTTTATCTCAGTAGCTAAGAGGACAGGACACCGAGGCTGCTGTCCGCGGTGCTGAACACAACACAGGACTAGCAGACTAGTTCTCCATCTGCACGCTAGAATTGCTTGGGGATCTTTACAGAAACCCCAGACAGACTGAGAGTCTCTGGATGTGGGACCCTGATATCTGCATCGCTAAAGCTCTCAGTGACTCTCCTGTGAAACCAGGGAGAGGTCTTGTTCATCCAATCTTCCTTGCTCTCATCTCTCCCTAGGATCTGCCTCCTGGGGAACCGCACGCTGTCTCGCCATGGCTTTGATGTCTGTGCCAAGCTGGCTTGGGAAGGAAATGAGACAGTGACCACACGGCTCTGGGGCCTTTTCTGTTCCTCCCGCCTCCTCAATGCCACCTGTGATGAGTACTTCACCCGAAACAATGTCACAGAGATCCAGGGCATTCCTGGTGCTGCCAGTGGCCTCATCAAAGGTCTGAGGAAAAGGGGCTGGTGGGAAGTGCTGCGGGAATCATAGGTTAAGTGGTCAGGATTGGGGGGCGTCCCTTGGGACTCAGTTCAATGAAATCAGCTTTAATTGAGCACTTTGTATAGGCCATGTTTTGTCTTTAAAATTCTGGTGAGATAGAGGCAAAAGTGTGGAATTGACTTCACTGTTATTAAAAGAGAAAGCTGTCTAATAAGTATTCTCGACCCACTAAGTACTCAGCTCTGTACTGACACACTGGGATCACAGTACACACAAGTTTCAGTGTGGGGATTTTTAGTGACAGATAGTGTGTTGCTAATAAACTATAATCCATATAGCTGTGTATTCAGTGACCAGAGAACCGTGAGGACACAGCATCCGTGTGCATCAGGTCACAAGAACAGGGGCTTTCCAAACTTGCCAAGGGGGATTATCAGTTATGTAGGGAAGTAGGGGAGTTACAAGGCAGAGAAAGCCTGCCTAATGTGTGTGGCCATGAGAGGTGTAGCATGTCCTCTGACAGCAAGCCATCCAGTGTGACTTGGAATTAACGTACGGAGAAAGGGGGGCAAAGAACGATGCTAGAGAGGGTAGCACGAGCCAGAGTGTCGCAGGCCCCAGAAGCCATGCTGAGGAGTTACATCCTGAAGGCAGTGGGATGCAGGGGAGGCAGTGGGGTGCAGGGGGAGGCAGTGGGGTGCAGGGGAGGCAGTGGGGTGCAGGGGGAGGCAGTGGGGTGCAGGGGAGGCAGTGGGGTGCAGGGGGAGGCAGTGGGGTGCAGGGGGAGGCAGTGGGGTGTAGGGGAGGCAGTGGGATAAAGGAGGAGGCAGTGGAGTGCTGGGGGAGGCAGTGGGGTGCAGGGGGAGGCAGTGTGGGTGCAGGAGGAGGCCGGTGTTGTAAGTTCGGGAAAAAGATGACTCTGTACTGAAAAACAGTGGTGGTTTCATGAGAATGGAGTAGGGTTCTCAGGTAGTTACTCTTCTGCCCTGGAGGTGTTTGATCAGGTCTAGACACACATACAGATAAACATACTCTTATTTTATTTTATTTTGCTTGTGTATATGTGTGTATGTGTATATATACATGCATGTCATGTGTGCACATGGAGGACAACTTGCTGGAGTCGGTTCTCTCCTTCCACCATGTGGGTCTCTGGGATTGAACCCAGATTATTGGGCTTGACAACAAGTGCTTTTACTCATGGAACCATTTTGCTGGTCCCTGGAGATATTTTGGTCACCAAAACCAGGGAGGTTGACAGGGCAGTAATGGTTCATGCTTTTAATGGTTCATGCTAGCACTCTTGAGGTAGAGGCAGACAGATCTCTTTGAGTTTGAGGCTAGCCTAGTCTACAGAGTGAGTTCTAGGATAGCCAAGGCTATACAGAGAAAGCCCATTTCAAAAAACAAAAAGCAAATAAATAAAACAAAACAAAAAGCCCAGAGGGGTTGGGGCTGGATAGATGTCTCAGAGGTGAAAAGAATCTGCTGCTCTTCCAGAGGACCTGGGTTCGATTCCCAGCACTCATGGTGCCTCACAACCATCTGTAACTCCAGTTCCAGGGAAGCTGATGCCTTCTGGACTCTGCAGGCGCCAGGCACACATGTGGTGTGCACAGACACGCACACAGACAAAACACCCATGCACACAGAAAATGAGGCAAACCAGAGAGATGCCTCTAATGCTCTAACACCCTAAAGTGCTGTTTGCTAGCTCTCCAGAGCAGAGGCATCTACGCTACCCACCACTGGTGCTCGGTGGTGGAGCCCCAGGACGGGAAGAAGAGACTTGTTAGTGAGTGGTCACAGACAGAAGACGGGATACTCTGAAGCAGGGAGGGGAACAGACACAGTTGAGAGTAGTGCCAGGGTCTTTGAATTGATTGATGCCAGTGCCATTGCCAAGATGAGAGATTCAGGAGCCAGTTGGGGCTTGAGAGCTGATTAGGTCACCTGGGGACATGGGGAAGTCACTCTCAGAGAGGATCCTCTATGTCTGTACCACTAGGCTGGACAATTTAAGGGCAGAGGCTCAGTCCCATTCAGCTTTGAAATTTGGGTTCACACCCTGGTGCAAGGCAGAAGCTTGGGAAATGGCAGGATGTCTAAGGCCAGCGGCGGGCGGGAGTGAGAGGTGGTTGGTCTTGACTTTCTGCTCCCCACTCCTACTGGTCCGAGCTCTGGCCCCCAACTTCTGGTCATCTCCCTGAGTACCTTCATCTTCCCACAGAGAACCTGTGGAGTTCCTACCTGACCAAAGGGGTGATTGTCGAGAGGCGTGGGATGCCCTCTGTGGGCCTGGCAGATGGTACCCCCGTTGACATGGATCACCCCTATGTCTTCAGTGATATGACCTCGTACTTCACCCTGCTTGTTGGCATCTACTTCCCCTCAGTCACAGGTGAACGGGAGCTTGGAGAGGGGGCCCTCTGCCTGGGAGCGGGTGGACAGGAGAGTCAGTGCCAAGACTAGGGGCTCTTAGTTTGATGACCCTGCCACCTAAGCAGGAGCTGAATGTTCAGGTGAAGGAACCTCAAAAGAGGTAGCATGTGAAGCACTGGGCCCCAACTCCAATATGTGTCCTTTCCTCTGTGTCCCTGGCTACTATCTGAACTGCTCTCCTGCCTACAGGGATCATGGCTGGCTCGAACCGGTCTGGAGACTTACGGGATGCCCAGAAATCTATCCCTACTGGAACTATCCTGGCCATTGCTACCACCTCTGCTGTCTGTATCCTGCATAGCTGAGCTGTGTCTACCATGCACGCTCGTGTGTGTGTGTGTGTGTGTGTGTGTGTGTGTGTGTGTGTGTGTGACATTGCAGGAGGCGCTGTAATTGTTACCTTCTCTGGTGGCTCAGGATGGGTTTGGGGGCGAGCACCACCGTGCTAGATTCTCCTTCACTTTCTTCCATAGACATCAGCTCTGTTGTTCTGTTTGGAGCCTGCATCGAGGGGGTCGTCCTGCGGGACAAGTAAGGAAAGGGAATGGTTTTGTCCTGGGGGAGGGGTGGGTTCAGGGGGAAACAGACCTGGGATGAGGAGGAGGCTGGGACCTGGGTAAGGGGCCATGGGTGGGAGACCCTTCAGTTTCCTCTTATTAAGTCGTTTCTCTTCCTTGTCACTGGAAGCTTTAAAAAAAAGTCTCCTTAAAAAGATGTCACCTTTGGTTTGGAATAATGATACATTTATTTAAGGTCTTTTTAGTCGTCATTCATTCATTCACCTAATTCTTCTGTGTATTGCTCACTGCTTTGAAGGTTCTGAGGGAAGCAAAGAGTAACACACACAGGTTTTTTGTTTGGTTTTTTGTCTTGGGTTTTTTTTTTTTTTTTTTTTTTTTTTGTCCTGAAGGAGCCCCCTGGGGTGATGGCCATACTTTTAAACAGACTTAGATACAAAACATGAAGAGAACCCAGGGCTACAGAGAGCACACAGGGGCGCAGTGTGACCTGGTCAAGTGAACAATTTGCATACATTACCGCTGTTTTAGGGCAGTTTGGATTCCATTTATCTGCCTTAGTCATAAGACCTCCCACGAGATTGCCAGGGGCCAGCAGTTCCTTGCCTCAGCTCTTTATCTAGCCTTTGAAGGCTTCAGAAGAGAGTCCTCTGAGAAAGGGCTGGAATGTGTGTTTGTGGGGGGGTTGTTTTTTTTTGTTTTTTGGGGGGTTTTTTGTACACTGTAATTTGTTCGTCACCAACCACAGATCAAAAACATTTGGCTAAAACTCAGCTTGTGTAGATTTTTCTTGGTCATTGTCTCTTAAACAATACAGCATAACATCCGGGTCCAGAGCACTTCCAGTGTGTTGGGGGCGGGGTTGTAAGTCACCAGACATGAGTCTGAGTTTATAGGAGAGTGTGTGCCTGCCAGTGGGTACTGTGACATCTATAGATGAGTGAGCGCCACAGAACCTGGCATTTGGGGAGCAGGGGTACTGGCACCTGACCCCCTGCAGACCCTGCCTGATGGTCACCTCACCCTTCCTTCCTACTTTATTTAAAATTTTTATTTATTGTTGGACTGTGGTGGCACACACCTTTAATCCCAGCACAGAAGCAGGCAGATCTCTGTGAGTTTGAGGCCAGCCTGGTCTACAGAGTGAGTTCTAGGCTAGCCAGGGACCCATAGAGAAACCCTGTCTCAAAAACCAAAATAAATAAATAATTTATTGCCAGGCATGGTGGTGCATGCCTTTAATTCCAGCATTCGGGAAGTAGAGGCAGGCAGATATCTGTGGGTTCAAGGCCAGCCTGGTTTACATAGTTCCAGGACAGCCAGGGCTATATAGAGAGACCCTGTCTCGACCAACCCCCTCCCAAATTTTATTTATTTACTTATTGTTAGTATATATGTATGATGGGAGGGCTGTGTGCACGTGTGTGCAGGTGTATGTGTGCCATGGCATATCCAGGAGGTGAGAAGACAACGGTCAAGAGCTGGTCTCTCCCTCACCATAGATTCTGGGGATTAAGCTCAGGTCTGAAAATTTTGCATCTGACTGTTATTTTAGAGTAGGTTGACCTCCATATATCTCACTTAATCATAGACCTGTCATGAGACTGCCAAAGGTCCAGCAGTCCCTTGATCCTCATCTCTCCACCTGGTGTTGGAAGTACCTCAGCAATGTTCCTGTGAGCACATCTGGGGGACAGGACTCCTCAGCCACTGAGGCAGTGGTCCCCCTCTGCTCTCTTTTCTCTCCCTCTCCCCCCGACCCCCACTCCGCTTACTTTCCTTTCTTTCACTGTTTAAAAAATATTTCTTTTTATCCTATGTGTGTGAGCGTCTACCTGCATGTATGTCTGCACTTCACATAAATGCCTGGTGTCCATGGAGACCAGAAGTGAGTTGCTGGATCCTCTGGGTCTGGGGTTACAGGAAGTTTGTGAAGGGAAATG
>JADRCG010010227.1:604983-638827 GCA_019844195.1 Rhabdomys dilectus
TGTGTGTGTGTGTGTGTGTGTGTGTGTGTGTGTGTGTGTGTGTGTGTTCTGACTCTTTTAAGGATTCAGTGAGGCCACACATGGTGGGTTCTTGATAATCAAAGGAGGCATAGGCTGGGGAGGGGCTCAGTCGGTAAAGTGCTTACCAGGAAAGCATGAAGACCAGAATCCAGAGGGCCACAGTATTGGGGGCCAGAGACTGGAGATCCCCTGGGATTCAGCTGCCAGCCAGTCTAGCCTGCTCTGTAAGCTCTAGATGAGTCAGGTCAGTTAGAGCCCTATCACAAACAAACAAACAAACAAACAGCCCCAAGAAGCTGGACAGCTCTTGAGGAACAGATAAAGGTGCCTGAGATTGACATCTGTTGTCCATATACATCTACATGTGTGTCCACATAAATAACCCCATACACACACACACACACACACACACACGCACGCACGCACGCAGAAAAAAGAATGGGATATTATTGC
Source organism: Rhabdomys dilectus (assembly GCA_019844195.1). Classification (NCBI taxonomy): domain Eukaryota; kingdom Metazoa; phylum Chordata; class Mammalia; order Rodentia; family Muridae; genus Rhabdomys; species Rhabdomys dilectus. Next base: position 605,458 of record JADRCG010010227.1, read on the forward strand.
CATTTAACAGGTGGGAAAACTGAGCCCAGGAGAGAGGGATTGAAACACTTTTAAACAGCTAAACAGCCAGTAGATGATGAGGCCCAGGTGGTGCTGGTATTCTGATAACTGGAGCTCAAGGTCAAGGTCAGATGGAGGGGGGGTGAGTGCTGGGTGCCAGGAGACCATGTGGCTTTTCCTGGGTATTGAGAGAACTGGTCACTGTTGCCCTCTGGTCCTGTTTTGGTCTTTCCAAGAACTGGTCCGGGAAACTACAGCCGGCCACCTCGCCCTGCTGGTCACCAAGAATGTTTCCATGTTTCCCGGGAACCCTGAGCGCTTCTCGGAGGGCAGCATAGACGTGTGGTGGATCGTGCATGATGGGGGCATGCTCATGTTGCTGCCCTTCCTGCTGCGTCACCACAAGGTGGGTGTGCAGGGCTGTCTGGGGTGTGGGGAGGGGATGTGTACGTGTGTACATCCGTGGGGAAGCTCCGGGCTCTGGTCAAGGCAGCCTCCACGCCCTCTGCTCTCCCTTTTCCGTGGTGGGGGTGGAGCCGGCATTTTGCCGAGGCTCGAGGGTCAAGGCTCGTCTCATCTCTGGGCCTTCCGCGATTGCCTTTGATCCTTGCAGGTCTGGAGGAAATGCAAAATGCGGATCTTCACCGTGGCCCAGATGGATGATAACAGCATTCAGATGAAGAAAGACCTGACCACGTTTCTGTACCACTTACGTATTACTGCAGAGGTGGAGGTGGTGGAGATGGTAGGTCCCTAGGAGCCCCTGAAGGTCTTAAAGTCCTAGCTGGGGCTCTTTCCTTTTGCCCGAGGCACCAATCAGGACCATCCAGATAGCCGTCAGCAGACGATGCAGGCCATCTTCCCCTGTGATCGCGTCTTAACCTCTTACATACTCACCCAAGGCTCCAGCCAGCCAGCTCTCACCCACAAGAGTAGCCGCCATGTTGAAGAGCGCTACTCTATGACAGACTGCCATGTGCACTTGGCGAGTCTCATGGCCTCCAGTGAGACACACTCGTTGATGTTATCATTCCCAATTAGAACATTGAGACACAGAAAGGTTTGGTGACTGACCGCACAACACAGTGGGCAGCAGAAGCAGGATTCAAACCCAGGCGGGCTGCTGCACGGTCTGTTCCCAGTGGGCCACACTGTCCCACTCCTGTCTCTCCATCTCCCCAGCGTAGCCACGCCTACCTCATGCTGTGTCCATTAACCTACCCGTGCACCCATTCACTCATCCTATTCATCGGGTGTGTGCTCATTCATCTCTTGTTCTCTTTCTCCTTCATTCGCTCAGGTAATTAGTTAATTAATCAACACATTTATCACTTCACAATTCACACCCTTGGTTCTGTGTTGGGTGCACAGGGAACAAGCTGCCTGTTCTCCCAGGCCATGGTTTGGTCCCTGGCCTCCTACAGCCTTGGTGCTAGGACACGTGATCGCAAGGTGCAGGCTGGTGGGAGGGAGGGCTCCTGCGGCCCCACCTTGCCCTTCCTTCGTTCCAAGCCGCTGCTGCTCTCCTCCTTACCCATAGCATGAGAGCGACATCTCAGCATACACCTACGAGAAGACATTGGTAATGGAGCAGCGCTCTCAGATCCTCAAACAAATGCACCTCACCAAGAATGAGAGGGAACGGGAGGTAAGGACGCCCTGGTGGGGCTCTCAGAACCACAGGCTACTTCAGGCTGTGGGCCTGCACAGGTGTGGGAGGTTCTGGGCTGCCATCCCTGGCCATCAGGAATGCTGTATTCACCTTAGCTCCCCATTACCTCCTAACACTTGGGGCTGTGGGGTTGGCTACATGTAGCTGTTGCCTCTTTTCCAGCCCCCTCACAGAGACTTTGGCATGGAGACAGACTTTCGCCTCTGTAGGAGACTTCTAGGCCTGAGGGAGAATAGTGGATGTGGTTGCTAAATCTGTATGGATGACAAGTTCTCAGGGGGTGTGTGCTGCCAGTGTGGGAGACAAGGGTTCATGTAACAGACTCACCGAGTGGGTAACAGATGGGTATTTAAAGACATGGATGTTGGGTAGGAGTCGGGTGAGCGGGTGAGCCTCCTAGGGGATTGACTGAAGGGCTCTCAGGAGAGGTAGTGCTGAGCGCCCCATGGGGTGAGGTCTCTTCAGTTTCAATCACTGGCCCCCTGGAGTATGAATAAAAAGATCCACCCCAGGGAGTGGAGTCCCTGGGGGAAGTGAGGGATGATGGTAGCCAGGGCTGAAGAGACCCTGGAAGTCACTGCTGGGGAATGAGTGGAGGGTCCCTCAGGCAAAGGTAAAGAAGCCAGAGTTCTTTCAGGTGGGGAGAATCTGCTTTTCAGAATGTGGCTCATAGGTATTCAGGGGAATGAGTGCTGAGCCCTTGAAGGACAGGGGAGTCACCCAGGGTGATAGCAGAAGTGATAAGAAATGCCCTGTGCTGGGACCGTGGTGCTAAGTTCAAGCATGCTGTGCCAGGTGTTAGACCGCTGGCTGCCAATGGCAGGAAGGTCTGGGCTCTAGAGACCAGGGGCCAGGGCAGCAATGCAATAGGTGTTTGGTCTTGAGGCACTCACTATTTTTTACAATGTGTGCCACCCAGGAATGTGTGTAACCTGGATAAGCATCAGCTGTAGTAATGGCTCTTGGCAGGGCGTGGGTGGTGACCCCCAGCAGAGCTGGCTCCAACCTATGTCACTCTCTAGATCCAGAGCATCACAGATGAGTCTCGGGGCTCCATTCGAAGGAAGAATCCAGCCAACACTCGGCTCCGCCTCAATGTTCCTGAAGAGACAGCTTGTGACAATGAGGAGAAGCCAGAAGAGGAGGTGAGTGGCTGGGGTGGCCTGGCTCTGGCTAGTGGCAGCAGAAACTTTGGCCACCAAAAGTGTCACCTACTGAACCATCATCCCTACCTCAGGTGCAGCTGATCCATGACCAGAGTGCTCCCAGCTGCCCTAGCAGCTCACCGTCTCCAGGGGAGGAGCCTGAAGGGGAGGGGGAGACAGATCCAGAGAAGGTGCATCTTACCTGGACCAAGGATAAGTCAGTGGCTGAGAAGAATAAAGGCCCCAGTCCCGTCTCCTCCGAGGGCATCAAGGATTTCTTCAGCATGAAGCCGTACGGGCCTGGGGCTGCATCTGGGGGTAGGGTGGGCCTAAAGGTATTTAATATGGCAGAGTAACTGGACAGTAGGGTCGTGTTCTGGCAGTTTGACGACCAAGGGCAGGACTTTCCTGGGTTTCCCCAGTTTGAGACTTATAGGGCTGGGCTTGATCTGTAGGGGTCAGGACCCACTCCCAAGTGCAGGTTGTTTTAAAGATGAAGGTGGTGGTGGGGACGACGGCTTATCCTGGGCAGATGGTGGTTGGCTCAGCGGGGTGCCTCTTTTCCTGATCCCTCTCTTTTTCTTTCTCTCTTTGCTTCTCTTTGTGTTTCCTGAAGGGAGTGGGAAAACTTGTAAGTGAGCCACCATTTCCATCTTCTCTCCTAGGTTTCTAGGGTTCCTACTCCCGCGGAACCCTCAAGGGGTGTCTCTGGCCATTGTCCAGCTTGGAGAGTTCTGGGGTTGGGGGAAGTCCCAGGCTGGCAAGCAGCAGGCCCGAGCAGCCCGACTCAGCCTGGGAGGGCGACCAGACCTAACTCTTCCTGGCCTGGGCTCGAGCACCTCCACACTTCCTCTCCTTTCTTCTGCAGGAACCAGTCCAATGTGCGGCGCATGCACACAGCTGTGCGGCTGAACGAGGTCATCGTGAATAAATCCCGGGATGCCAAGCTGGTTTTGCTCAACATGCCCGGGCCTCCCCGCAACCGCAACGGTGATGAAAACTGTATCCTGGATTTAAGTTAAGGGGAAGAGGGAGGTGGACGGCACCGTACGTGGGTCCTCTAGCCTGGGATAGAAACCCTAGGACAGGGACGCGGGCTGAGGGAAGGCGCAGGCTGTCTCCTTGACCAGCTCTCAGACATGGAATTCCTGGAGGTCCTCACTGAGCAACTGGACCGGGTGATGCTGGTCCGCGGTGGCGGCCGAGAGGTCATCACCATCTACTCCTGAAGGCCAGGACCTGCCACTCCGGCCCGAGCGCGCCCGGCCCGCGGCCCCGGAGCCCTCGCCGCGCCTCCCCGCCGCTGTCACCGTTTACATAAGACCCTGTTGCCCGTGCCCTGGCCCCTTTCCCTCCCGCTGCCTGCAGCCCGGAGGCCTTGCCCGTCGGGGCTGACCCGGAGGGCGGCCCGGCGGCCCCTTTTCTGAGCCCGGCCTCGCCCGGCCAGAGCAGACGTTGCAATAAAGGTGGCGAGGCGGCGTGGAGAGGAGCGGAACCGTGGTCCCGGGCCGGGCAGCCCCGAGCCCGTCCCTCCCCACGCCCCGCCGCGCTCCCCTGGGACCCTGGTCGCTGAGCCCGAGCGCTGCTCGGCCGCGCTATACATAGTGTACAGGAGACATCGCGTGTATTTTTAATGTCCCCATATTTCTGTAACTAGAAACGCAACGGACTCCTCGCCACGGCCGCGCTCTCCTCGCTGCGGGCGTCCAGAAAGGCGGAAGCCCGGGGAGGCAGGTTTCCCTGCGCTGAGAGCCAAGTGCTTTAAGGCAGGCGCTCCCTTCCCCTTCCTGTCCGCGGCCTGGGCTTTCCTCCCTTCCCTCCAGTTCTTGGCGAACACAGGTGAGACGGCGGCGGCTGACTTCGGTGGATGCGAGCTTCCTGGTGGCCAGGAGGGGGAGGGGTCGCCCCTCCATGGGAGAAACTGAGGCCCGTGCCCACCGAGGAAGCCCTGCCCGGTGCCTTTGTGGAGGAGCAGGCGTCTCTCCTCTCTTGGCTTGCCGCCTGCTCCCCCTGTCCCGTGGCTCCTCGCCAAAGACTGAATTCGTGGAGCTGGAGGGCACACCCTCCCCAGTTTCCTTTCTGGGACAGGTGAGGGGCCAATGTCAGTCTAGGGGCCGACTCACCAGGAGGCCTCGCGCGCAGCCTCTGATATTCTCTCTCTTGGTCCCCATTCTGCAAGTCTTGCTTGGGGACCCAGTTGCCTGGTTTTTCTGGGGCTGAGCTTTGCTGCCTAGCAGCAGGTCCTTAGCTACTATCTCTCCAGATACCAGGTCCTGGAGTAGGGGTGGAGTCATACGGGCTGTTGTTCCTAGCGCTTCTCTGCCCTTTTCCCGAGTAGGACCCAAGGCCTTTGGCTTTCCTAACTCATCCTTGGCGCTTCCGCTCCACCAGCCCCACCTGTGGGGAGGTGCCCTCAGCCCCCTAGAGAGGCGTTTGGCTGGTTCCCTTTCCCCAGGGCACGGTTACTAAGAGGGCAGGCACTGCATGCTCCTTTAAGCGCCCTCTGGGACTGGGTACAGTGCCTCCAGCCCCAGGGCCCTGGCCTGCGCACTTAGTTAGACATCATGCCCACTCCAGGCCCAGGGCCACTAGCTGACCTCACCACCTTTTTCCTTGAGCCCAAGGCAGAGAGAGCTGCAGCTGGTGTCATCTAGACAGGCTCAGGTGTGGCCAGTGGCAGGGCTGGAAGGACACTGCCCTGTTGCTTGGCTCAAGACCCCTCTGAGATTTGATGGGGACTGGATATTCTTCCAGGCAGTAGCCATCAAGTTGGAAGTGTAGGACCCTGGACCCGTCATCCTTCAAGACTGCCCCCCCTTGCCATGGTTTTGCCTTTTGGGGCAAGAGAGCAAACGGGGAGGAGGCAGTATCAACACCAATTAGGGAACCAAAGTTGCACTACCTGGGCCCAGACTCTGGTTGGCAAGAGCAAAGTTTCCGTTGATGAAAACAAACAGCCCACAACAAATCCCCAGTTTTCTGTGCTCCATGTGCAATATTTGTTATGAACCTTGTGTCGTTCAAGTCCCCTTTATAGTCACTGTAGCTAGGTGTTCCATGTCCATCCAGGTGACTTCTACTCTGAGTGCAATATTTCAATAGCCTGGTAGTGAGAAGAGCGTTGCTTCTGTTTCAGCAGACCTACGTGCAGGGCAATGCAATGCAGTCCAAACCCTTGTAAATAGGAGAGGTTGCGAGCCAAACCAAGAGTATTTATCGTTATTACTATTATTATTAGGCCTGCCTTTAATTTTAGTGTTTCGGTATTTCGCATCCTGCCTCAGTACTGATCTTGTGTTCTTTGTGCCAATATGCAAAGGAGAGGGTCTGCTCTTTCCTTTCCTGTTGAATGCTCCCATTTGATGCTTTAAGGCTTTTACTGTGTTAATTTTTTAGATACCTGTCTGCACACAATGCAATAAAAATAATTTTATTACACCCTTGATAGCCTGAGGGGTACGGTTTAGATACTTCAGGAAGTCAAATTCACCACCTGCACACGAAGCTTTGGATTTTTTTGGAGACAGGGTTTCATGGAGTCCAGGCTGGGCTGGAACTTGGCCTGTTAGGTTATTAGGTGGGAAACACTATCCTCTGTTTACAGAAGCAAGCACACCAGCTCTGGGGCCCTGTGCCCGAGCTAGGTGCTTCCTAGGTGTCAAGTCACATGGCACCTTCTGGGAGGCAGAGTCTTCTCTAGAGGAGATTCGGGACATTCATGCCAAGTGTATTAAAGGCTCTTCAAGGCCTCCATGGTCTATAGGTTATACCAAACTCCTGCACAATGGGCAGCAACAGGCATGAAGGCAGAAGAGGAATGAAAACCATCGTCCATAAAGGCTCCTCACAATGGCTTCCTTCCCTGTAACAGCCTTGGACACCCCTGTGATTCGCTGTCTATGGCAGCAGGAACAAAGCATGACAGTTTGCTCTAGGCATTACTATCAGCTCTTCTCAGTAGGCAGACAGTGCATGCAAGTTTAGGCTGAGTACAGAGATTCTCATCTTGGGGAAAATGCTCAGCAGAGGTGTTGTAGACACACCCAAGAAAGATTAGCACAGGTCTGGCTTTTTCATTTTAATTAAAAAGTAATTATTTCATTTTATCAACAACACAAGAGTTCCAAAGAGGGGAGAAAAACCCACCGTATAACACAAACAGATCAGAACATAAACTGCTGCCATTTGGGGACTTGGCTTTTGAAACTGGTTTGCTCAGCCTCTGGCAGGGACTCAGCTGGAGTCATCACTCTTGCTGCCCAGCCTGACTCTCCTCCAGACTTGATCCCTGCCTGCCCGCCCGGCCGGCCAGGGGTTCTAATGAGCAGTCTTTCCCAGAGGAAAAGGTGTTGTTTCCTTTGGCTCCATTCAGGACAGCAGCCAGAACCCTTTTCTAAGTATCACCCTGTCTCAAAAGTTACCAATGCTGCTTTGTATGAGAACATAGTCAACTACCACACTCTAACATCAAATGGTCCCTGTCTCCTGCTCATCAGAAAACAACAAGAGTCTGGATGAAAATAAAAGCCTGGGGCTCAAAATAAATCACTAACACAGGTGTCCGGCTCCGGAGCCTGGAGCTGCCCCCCCAGTGCTGACTGCATGAGGTACAGCTGAGAGAAAGGTGCTGGTTAATGCTGTGGAGAGCAGTGGGCCCCAGAGTCACAGTTCAGGTCAAAGTGCCAAGAGAGGGGCTCAGTTGCCTGGAGACCCTCCAACAAAATGAAAAAGTGATGCAGGCACAAGAGTCCTCTCTTCTCTGGCTGCCATGTGGCACTTTGACAGTCCAGAGAAATCACTCTTGAGTCCTTGGAGTCCCATTCTCTGGTAGGACACTGATGACACTGCATGCCAAGGCCACCTGGCTTCACTGTGAGCCAGGCAGGAGCCAGCTCTGGCTGATGTGGAGGTGGAAACTAAGGCAGTCCAGAAATGGTATTCCCAACTGGGGCAGCTGGGCGTGGCTTCTTCCTTTTTTCCTCCAAATCTGCCAGGCAGCTGCCAGAGCAATCCCAGGCAGAAGCTGAGCCTAGATCCCAGAATACTTATCTTCTACCCAAACAAAAGATCCAGCCCTGAATGCAGTCTAAGTTCTGATTCTGTTACGTAATAAGCAACAGCCGCAAGAGGGGCTGGTGAGGAAACTTAGGAGACGACCTGGAAAGTGTGCTGAACACTTCCAAACAACTCTACTTAGGATGAAGTAGAAGGGGCCAGGGAAAGGGGGGACTAGGGACAGTGGATCAGTATAGCCTCAGTAATGCCTCTGGTAAGATCCCAAGGGGGCCTGGGGCCGCCCCACCTGTGCTGCAGTTTGACTAACCAGGTGGGAAAGGGCAGGGCCACTCTGAATCAGGGTGTCCAGAGCCTTCTGTACACTTGGATTGTCAAAGTTAATACCTGTGGAAGATACAGGCCTCTGGCTAGCTATGTTGCTGGCAGGTGCCAGGCGACTGGAAGGCTGACCAAAGAGCCCTTGAGAAGGAGCCCCAGGCCTAGGGCCCATGTTCCGAGCAGACCCTGCCTGTCCCACAATATTTGGAGGCTGATTTCCTGAGGCCTGTGGTCTTTGTTGAGGCTGGCTGTTTGCTGCTGTGGAAAAATTCTGGTTCTGGGAGCTTCCGGTAGCCACTGAGGGGGATGTAGAGCTGCTGTTAGCCGCAACCGCGCCACTATTGAAGAGGCTGAGGATTTTGGCCTGAAGCTCTTGCTGGGAGGTGGGGGGTGCGGCTGGAGTGGGTGTAGCAGAAGGGAGCACTTGGCCGCTCTGAAGCGGTTGGGAACTTGGTTGTGTCTTCAGCGAGGAACCCGAGGCCGCCCCGAGTGGCTGGCGGGAAATCGGGCCTGGAAGACAGAAGAGGGAGGCATCTGGTTGAGAGTGCCCCCTAAGGGCAGGAGGCCCAGCAGCCACAGGAAGAACAACAATCACACATCACAACAGTCATACAGTACAGACAGTAACATCAAATTCCAAAGGGGCCATTGCAGAATATGGACTGCTTCACAGAAAGCAGCCCAATGCCCAACAAAACTGCTTAAAAAAAACAAAACTAAATAAATAAACAAGAGGCATCCATCATGACTCCTGGGACGCCAACAATCCTGAATGGATTAAGGCCCAGCTGCCCGACTTTAGGGAGCAGAGCTCATCAGTGCAAACAGAGCATCATTAAGGCATCAGCAGCGTGCATGGACTGTGGGAGGAGCCACAGAACGGCTCATTTCCCTTGCCCACCCCAGAGAACCCTGGGCATGCCACCCTCCCAACAGAGCACGGGATGAGAGAAATGCAGAGTGAGAACTTCACCTCGGCCCTGCCACGTAGCTCACCAGGCAGAGAGTCGGCGCTGCTCCTCAGGAGCCGCTCCTTCCGCTCACGCAGGTAGTTGATGATCTTGTCCGTCTCCTCGGCAGTGAGGTATCTGTTGTCTGCCAGGAGGTTGATGAGGCTCTGGATAGCTGGAGGGTGCCCCCCTCGACCTCCCTCTTCAGGGCCTCCACGATCTCTTTCCTGAAGGATGGCGTCATTAGCCATCTTGGCTGCCTGTCGGGCAATCTCCTCACGTTCCTTTTCTCGACAGTCATTCTTGTAGCGTTCGTAATTTCTGGCCACCAGCACCATGGCGTCTGCTTGGGGCATGTTGCGATGCTCTATAGGAGGGAATGACACCAGTCATTTTCTCCCATGACAGAGCCAAGTGCCCACTGCTGCGCTTTGCCAAGCCTTTCTCAGTCTCAAAGCAGAGAAGCACTGCAGTGCCAAGAAGTCTTGAACCTAGAGTGAGGTGGGCTGAGGGACAGAGCAGAGCTCTTCAGTGTGGGACACACCTTCCTACAGAGCTATTTCTTCAGTGGATCACAGACCTGTGGTAAAAACCAAAGGAACACAAGAGCCTCCCACAGAGTCAAATAGGCTGCATAGGCCACATGGGGAGCAGCCAGGGGGCGGGCAGCCTCCATAGAGCAGCAGGAGGCTGAAGAATCTGGTGTGAAGCCTGGCTCCCTGCAGAGCCACGACAGCTTTTTAATTCATCAGTTCCAAAGTCATGGACTAGGATTAAATTGTAACCCTAAACAACCAGCTCTTCTCAAGCCTTACAGGGCACTGAGGACCCTTCTTGGAGCCTTACATAAATATCTACATACAAGCTAAGGGCAACTCTTCAGAGACAAATAATTCTACCATACCTGTGACTATAGGTGTGAGAGCCAGGCCGACAGAGGTCATAGGCAGTTGGAAAAGGGGAAGTTAAGCTTAAGATTCACAGGGCACAGATGGGTTTGGGTTCAAAGCACTACAAGTTCCTTCCTCTAGCGGATGAGAGCCTCTCCTGTCCCTGTAACTACTCTACTTGCGTTTCCAGCACACTGATAGACAGCAGCCTGTCTGTGAGAGTCTCATCCCTGGGAGGTGCATTTCAGGTAGCAGACGCCTAAGCCAGACCTCACTGGGAGCCAGGTGTGCGCAGGTCTTTCCAAGAGTCCCTTCAGTGATGTCCCACTGGTGGCTTGGGATGGGACAGTGGAAGTACTGACACATGGAAATTGTGACCACTACTAATCAGCCTCTCCACCATAGCAAACTGCCAGCAGGTCTAGAACAGTATCAGAGAACACCAAGGAAAAGATGGAAGTCTTTTCCACAGCAAAGGAAGGGGCTGCCACAGTGGAACTGAAAGGCCAGTCATTTCTCAGAACCTACTTCTCATAGGCAGGGCACAGAATCTGTGCTGGTGACTACCTCTGGGATTTGGACTACTTAGGCCTCTGTACCTTGTGGAGTTCCAAACATGATGTTGACTGTGCAGGAACGGTGGATCTGGTGCTGCTGGGTAATGACAATGGCAAAGGGAGACCCTCCCCTGCTGACGTCCTCCAGCGCTTGTGAGAGCGACACCTCTGTGTTGAGGAATATCAGGTCCACGACCATGCCCAGGTCTCGTACCTTCCTCCCCACAGACTCAGCATAATCTCTATGAGAACAAACAGGATCAGAGTGAGCGCTCCCTAGCCACAGCTCAATCTGCAAACTTCTGGACCTCAGCCAGGTGTGTCTCCTCAGAACTCAGATGTAAGCCCACCTAATACTATCTTTGGGTTTCTAGAATAATTTTAACTTGTGCTATGGGCACACAGCAAGTTGCCAGTAGGACAGTAGTTGAGCCGCCTCCTCCCCATCACCTGTTAAAGCCCATTAAAGCTGACTCTAACTAGCCCTTTCTATTCAGAAGTCTTGCAGTGCTGTTCCCATCTGGCCTCTTCAGACCTTGGGAAGGTCAGCATTTTGTTCCCTAGTACTTTGGAAAACAAGCCCTGAGGAGAGTGCTTCCCACTGAGTTCAGCTTACCAGGCAGTTACCAGAGGACTATTTAATGGTTATAGTATGAAGTAACACTAGAAAAAGCATCACTGGCTTCATATCCATGAAAAGACATGAAGTCATAAAAAAGACAGGATAGACGTGCATCTCCAAACGCTAAGTCGGCAGGTCCTCCAGTTTTGCCTCTCCTTTCAGCCTCCGTCTGCTTCCTGCCTTACTGTCTCAATAATGGAGTGGTCAGGTGGGATCTCCACGGGGTCTTTTGCTACCTTCTGACCCCCAAGGCTGAGTTGTCTCTCAGGTGTTAAACCTTTATGAGTCTTCCCATATTTCCTATCTACCCATAAGTCCTTATAACAGCAGCATGAGGATGTCACCAAGAGATCTGACACAATCACCTCTGACCTTTTCCCTAAGACACCTTTCATAATTTTACTAAGTTTTCAAACCTGGTCTTCTCTTCCTGTTTATCTGTCTTCTCAAAGTTCCAAGTAGTCTTTGGTAATTGACACATCTTCCCCTCAAAACTCTTCAGCTATGGGATACAATGCTCACCAATGAGCTCAGACACACAGCTCACTTCTGAGCCACTCCTTGATGACGGTCCACAGAGGGACTCCCTGTGAGAACACGGATGTGTTTCTACTTTTCTTCACTCTGATCTTTGGAAGAAACAACCTTATTCCCAGAAGCAGCCGCGTAGTGTCATAAGAGTGTGAAGGCATCTGACTTGGAGAGTCTTCATCCACTGACTTAGAGGTTTTCAAAACTGCTCATAAGACTATTTGTAGTTTTCTTTATCTTCGACCAATTTATACACTTAAAAGGTTTCTATGCCTGGCGGTGGTGGTGCACGCCTTTAATCCCAGCACTTGGGAGGCAGAGGCAGGCAGATTTCTGAGTTTGAGGCCAGCCTGGTCTACAGAGTGAGTTCCAGGACAGCCAGGGCTACACAGAGAAACTCAGCCTCGGGGGAAAAAAAAAAAAAAACCAAAAACAAACAAAAAAAAAGGTTTATTTGTCTACATATAGATCTATATACTCTGTACCGCCTCGTGCCCCAGGAGGCCAGAAGGCGGCACTGGCTCCTCTAGGACTGAAGTTAGAGAAGGCGGTCACCTCATGTGGTGCTGAGAACTGAGTGCAGCTCTCCTGAAGAGCAGTCTGAGTGCTCTAACTGTTGCGCTCTCTGCAGCTCTTCTGCCAGTTTAATGAACAAGAAGTTCTAAGTATGGTTTTTGTCCAATTTTTTTCTGATAGCTTTCCAAATTTTGCTTTGATGGTACATTTCACAGGAAATGGAATCCACAGCGGTGCTCCTGTGCTAATGAGGGGCTAGCTTGTGTGGCCCAGCGTTCTTCCCAATTGCTGGAGAAGGACCTAAGGAGAGGATTACTCTAACAGCACCAGGATTTCTGCCCCAAATAGGCTTCGTTTTTATCAAAGTCGTCTCTGTTTTTGTTTTTTTGAGACAAAGTTTTTCTGGAACTCGTTCTGCAGACCAGGTTGGCCTCTTCTGACTGGATGGTCAGACTCCATTCAGTAGTGTACCTCTCCACCGTCATCCTCTTCTGCCTCTTCAATGACCTTGCCCCAGTGTGCATTCTGGGTTCTCGAAGACCATCTTCCTTCTTCCTGCTCTTCCTTGTCCTTAGCCTCACCATCGCCTATGTTCACACTCCTTTCTTCATGAAGACAGTAATGGGATAAGCCAAAACTAAAACTATTTCTTCACAACCTGTCTTTCCTCTACACACCCACATTCAGTCTTTCCAATGCAGCAGAACCTTTGTCCTGTGACCCATAGGTCCCCTGTCAGTCCTACATGCCAATAGTCTAGGCTCAGCAGCCATGTTGTTCATCAATATCGTGTTTGATGAACTGAATAAAAACCAGCACCAAACTGGGCAATCATCAGGGCCTGCACTAGCCTGCATGGGGTCTCTGATGAAGGGAATGGCGCTTGCTAATGTGCAGCTCCTTCCTAGGGTCTAGTTTACCAGGATCTCTTACCCTTTCACATCCGATTTTGTCAAGAGCATCTGATTAATTTGTTTGAATAAAAAGTATTAATGATCAATAACATTAATTGGGCAGTTTCTACCTGGAAGGTCAAAGTCTCAACTTCTTTCTTCTCCATCAGTAGGGCTTTCTTTTTTTGTTGTTTGTTTTTGTTTTTTTTTTTCAAGACAGGGTTTCTCTGTGTAGCCCTGGCTGTCCTTGAACTCAGAAATCTGCCTGCCTCTGCCTCCCAAGTGCTGGAACTAAAGGCGTGCGCCCACTGCCCGGATGGAGTATGGCTTTCTTAGCTATACTGGCTACACACATTACATGGGCTCTGCAGTGCAGCAGTCCTGGGATTCTGAAACATACATATATGTCTCAAGACAGGCTCTTACCATGTAGCCTAGGCTCCCCCTAAACTTGAAGTAAATCTTCCACCCCTGCTCTGAAGTGCTGAGATTGCAGCCTCAGCACAACTAGCTGACACCTTCTTTGACTCTCTCGTCTACCAGCAACTGCCTTCTAGGATCCGCTGTACTCGTCAACCCCGGGGAGAATGCACAGGAACACAATGTGCTTTGCTGGTGAGAATGGGAGTTTGGATTCCAGTTCCAGCATTTACTTGTAAAGCTGGTGTGCTGCTTTGAACGCTTGGCCCATGGGGAGTGCCACTTATCTGGAGGCGTGGCCTCGTTGGAGGAAGTATGTGTCACTGTGGAAGTGGGCTTTGAGGTCTCCTAGTGCTCAAGCTCCACCCAGTGTGGAAGAGAACTTGCTCCTGGAAGCCTGCAGAAGACAGGTTCCTCCTGGCTGCATTCAGATCAAGACGTACAACTTTAGCCTCCTCCAGCACCAAGTCTGCTTGCCATGCTTCCCACCATGATGATAACGGACTGAACCTCTGAAACTGTAAGCCAGCCCCAATGAAATGTTTGCCTTTGTAAGAGCTGCCATGGGTGTGTCTTCCTAGCAATAAAACCCTGACTAAGACAGAAGTGAAGCTACACGTCAGCCCTTTAACTCTCACCAACTCAGGTTTTTCCCTCTTAGAGCCACTAACCCAGGAACATGACTTAGTTCCTGTCACTTGATTTCGCCTCCAAGTTAAGTTGAACCTCTGGTCCTTCTCCTCACAGGACCCATTGTCTATGTGTTTTTATCACCTTCCTCACTAGTCTATGAGCTCTACAGGCAGAAACAAACGGTCAAGGGGTTTGCTTGTTACTACTGCAGTCCCAGTACCTAGCCATGCACACATGCACAGGCTCCTACTCCTTGCTAAATGACCCCATGTAACTACAGTGAAGATTACAAATTGTTTATGTAAACAGTGGGCAGTTTGGGGTAGGTGCTTAGAAAATGCTGGCATCTAGAAAAGGTAAGGCAGCCCAAAGCCTGCGAGTCCTCGCCTGCTGGCTGGTGTCTTAACAGATTCCCTAGCTACTGCTGCTTTGAAATGAGCTTCTGTAACTGTCAATGGCTAGAAAATATAGATTTACTAACTACATCAGAAGTAGAACACAGCTCCAGACAAATGTGAAAGCTTAACAGAGTGGAACAGAGAAGTGTTAGGACTCTGACTTGGTTAATGCGATCACCAACACTTCTGCAGGGCCAAGCTTAAGTCCTATAGGATTCAAGGCTGCACCTTGTGGAGGAGGGTTGGGGAGATCTGTTAGTTTTCTTGACTAGAATATACTTCCATTTTTATTCTCAGCTCACATGGTTCTGCAAGGCTAATCTCCTCTCTAAGTCTATGGTATATAACCCGGCCCTAGTGATTCACAGTATTGTGGGCCTCAGTCCAAAACGACAACACCAGGGTCGGGAGTTATAGTAAGCTAGCTTAGTCTCAGGAAAAGTCTAAGATGTCTGTCTGTGGAACCCGGGGACGGATGGCTGCAGAGACAGCTTACTAGCTGAGTAAGCATGAGGACTCAAGTCTGGATTAAAAGCCAGGTGTGATTCGAGTACATCTGTAATTCCAGAGACACAGACAGGAGGAGAACTGTTGCTGTGTTACGGCTGATAACCTAGCAGAGTAACAGTAGCTCTAAGTTTGGAAAGAGGCCCTTTCTTCTTTCTTTTTTGAGTTTTTGAGACAGTTTCTCTGTGTAGCCCTGGCTGTCTTGGAGCTCAATCTATATATATCAGGCTGTCTTTGAACTCACAGAGATCCGCCTGTCTCTGCCTCTGAGTGCTGAGATTAAAGGTGTGTGTCACCACTGCCCGGCTAAGAAGTCCTTTTTCAAAGGAACAAGGCAAGAAGGAGAGCCTATGTCATTTGGCTTTTGTAGCACCATACCCTTATGTGCATGTACACACACACACAATACAGAGGGGGGGGAGGGGGAGAGAGGAGGGAGAGTAAGAAGAAAAGGGAGAATGAATAAATCAGAAAGAGAAGCCTTGTTCTTAGTAGGTTCGCTAAGCTAAGAAGATACATGTCATTGCCACTCTGACTCTTCAAGTAGAAAACATGGCCAGAAAGAGGGCAGAAGCAAGGGACGCAGCAGCAAGATACTGACAGAGAGCATGTCTTGCTCACAGTTGGACTTTAGAGGAGACCATGTTTGGACTTCTCATTTAAGTAAACTAAAACAACACCTTTCTGTTGGGTTTTCTGTCACTGAGTGAAAGCACTCTAGCTAAGTTCCGGTAGTAACAGAGTAATAAGCCAGCAAAGTCAGTGAGTGGGGCTGCTAAGCACTGACTCCTTCTCCCCACCAAGGAGAAATAAGCATGGGCTTCTTACTTAGTCTGTTTGTTGACCACAATAACAGAGCAATCCACAGGTCTCTCAGCGTCAAAGCGCCGCTGGATCTCCTCAAAATACCGACGATAAAGCTCCTCTCTACGTCGCTCCTCACGTTTCAAACGTTCTGCAAGACACCAGCAGGGGAAACTTAAGTAAGGGCTGTCCTTCCATAACGCAGTAAGACATTCTGAATTAATCCCCATGTCTCTCAGTCTTAACCAATTTTACTATTTTCTATTATCTTAAATCTATCAAGATAAAACCTTGGTGACAGGCCACAGCCACTGTAATACTTTATATAATTCTACTACTAAACTGACCAAGAAAGGAAGATAGGTATTTATGTTTTAAAAAGGTGGATCAGCCAGGGTGATGGTGACTCATGCCTGTACAATTCCAGCACTTGGAAGACTGAGGCCAGCAGACTGCTGAGTTCAAGGTCTGCCTAGCTTACACAGTGACCTCAGATCAGCAAGGGCTACTTTTGTTTAAAAAATAAAAAGTTGGACAAAACAAAACATGCCAGGGAGGTGGAGTTAGGCCCAGGCCTGGGCTATAGCAGACTTTCCCAAAAGCAACAGTAAATCAGCTACTCACTCTCTCTCTGTCTCTGTCTCTTTCTGCATACCTACCTGACACTGGACTCTGTCATTCTTTTCAGTTCTGTAATGTTTCTAATGTAAATTTGTCTGGACGTTTTACAAACAAACAAACACATCAAAGTGCACATTCTCCAATACTCAGTACTAGTCAAGAGGTCAAGAGCAGACGAGACTCCTCCCATCTCTAACTGGCCAGTATAGAACAGTTTGAAAATCTTCGCAGAAATCGAGAAACATAGGTTGTAAAAGCCTTGCCTTTACCTAAGGGAGAAGCTGTTAGGTAAGAATGACAGACACATAAAACCCCATCCTGTATGTGTGGTCAGTTACCTGCAAAACAAGCAACAAGGTGAGCAAGTCTCAGCCCCTTCACCTGCAACCTTCTGCTCATTTCTCTCTATTACAATTTCACATTTCCTGGAGGATTGTTAAACTACATGAGTGCTAATTTGCATTTAAAATCATCATTAACACCTATGGACTGCCTGGCTGGGTCACTGAGCCCTTTGTGTAGAGATGCTGGTGTCCACCAATCTTTGGTGACTTCCCTCCAGTAATGGGAAGATACTACTGTGACTTCACCTTTTGCACGAGACTGACTTTCTGGGCCAGGAGGACCTCGTCCATCAAAGCTGTCTCTGTATCGATCAAAGTAAGAGTCATCCTTTCTCCGGCAATAGTCATCCACCCTCAGATACCGGTCATAAGAGCCTTCTCTCCTGAAAAGTTAAAGACAATTTCTTAAGTTACAACTCTGCCCTATCTGGCAAAAATACATAGAGAATGCTTCAAAACTCAAGTCCCTCCAGGCAGTCATAGGAACCGACATGCAAGTTTATATGCAGCATGTGCTCACCATCTCTGGGGCTGTGACTGAGTTAACTCACCCACAAAACGATGAGGACTTGAGATGAAAAGAGA
Organism: Rhabdomys dilectus; assembly: GCA_019844195.1. Classification (NCBI taxonomy): domain Eukaryota; kingdom Metazoa; phylum Chordata; class Mammalia; order Rodentia; family Muridae; genus Rhabdomys; species Rhabdomys dilectus. Next base: position 622,880 of record JADRCG010010227.1, read on the forward strand.
TGGTATACAGACAGCACTTGAGCACATGGAAAATGGTTGTTGGAGGAACCATTTTATACCTTCTCCATCTCTCTTCCCTATGCTTTTAAAAAACTGTTGTAAAATATGTATCAGCAATTTGTCATTACAGTATTTTTTAGGCAGGGTCTCATGTGGCCTTGAACTTGCTCTCTAGCTAAGGCTCCTCTGTTTCTCTGTGCTGTGACCACAGGTGTGTGTCACCATATCTTTAAACCATCTAAGTGCACTCTCATCTGCACTGTAACCCCATTGTCATGTAGTTGTCACCACTACCCATTTTCAGTTGTTACATAACCTCAAACAGAAGTCTATATCACTTGCCTGCTTTTCCCAGCCTCTGACAATCTGTATTTCTTAACTTTATGGATTTGTCTATTCCAAGGATTTCCAATAAGTGGAGTCACACGGTGGCTGGTGTTTTGCGTCTGGCTTATTTAGTATAGCACAATGTTTTCAGTGTTCACCTCTGTCTTAACACCTATCAGCATTTCATAAACTTAAGACTGAATAACCTTCCCATCATTTGCTGATAGGTACTTGGGTTGTTTTGCCTGTGGTTTATATGCTAGTGCTGCTATGCACACTCATACATGATTATCTGAAACCTCCTCAACTCTTTAACTTGAGTGTGTGGTGTCTGTACTGAGTGTAGAGACTGAGTGTCCTTGATCACTCTTAATGTTATTCTTTGAGAGACCCTCATTGAACCTGGAGCTCATCTATTTGTCAAAGATGGTTGGCCAAGAACTCCAGGGATCCACTTGTGTCTGTTCTTGGCTTGCTTGGGGTTAGCACTTTGGTCCTGTTTCTGCGGTAGATGCCTGACCAGCCAAGCCATCTTCTTAGCCCCACGTTCTTGACCTTCTGAGGATGTCCTGAACCATTTCTCACAGTGGTTTGAACTGGTCTTCTTGCCTCACCTCCCTGTGCTACGATTACAGGGATGTGCTATCACCCCGAGTGGCTTTCCTCTGCAGCTGCCTGCTGATTCATGACACACAGCATCTCTCACGTGTTTCCTGACTACCTGCATAGCTCTGTGTTCTTGCATGGCCAAGCTCATTTATACTCCACTTGTGCTTTCATTTGTACAATGGAATCTTTCGTAACAATTAGATCCAGATACTTTTTTGCTTTTTTGAGACATGGTTTATCTGTGTAGCCCTGGTTGTTTTCCAACTCAAGAGATCAACCCACCCGCCTCTGCCTCCCAAGTGCTGGGATTAAAGGCGTGTGCTACCATTGCCCAGCTCCAGATGCTTTTTTTTTTTGTTTTGTTTTTCGAGACAGGGTTTCTCTGAATAGCCCTGGCTGTCCTGGAACTCACTCTGTAGACCAGGCTGACCTTAAACTCAGAAATCTGCCTGCCTCTGCCTCCCAAGTACTGGGATTAAAGGCATGCGCCACCACTGCCCAGCTCCAGATGCTTTTAATAAACACAGTACACCAGTTATTCATACACTCAGCAAACTTACTGAACACTACTTGACAGGCACAGGAAATATAAGGTTACTTATGTAAAGTTCTCAGTAAGTACATCCAAATATCCCTAAGACAGGCTTCTAACAAAACAGCAGACAAGCTCTGTTTCTGGACATACCTGTACAAAGGATCTCTGGAGTCCCTTATGTCTCTGTATCTGTCATACACGGGGTCTCGATGATCTCGAAAATCTCTAGAGTCTCTTAGATCACGAAAGTCCCGAAAATCCCTCAGGTCCCGAGCTTCACGTACACTCCTGCTGTCTCTGTGATCCCGAATGTCCCTGCTGTCTCTGCGGTCCCGCAACTCCCGAGGATCTCGAATGTCTCTGCTATCCCGGGCATCCCGGCCATTTCTGCCATCCCTGGGTTCTCTCCTTGGACTTCCTCGAATTGGAGAGCGATCACGCCTTGTATCTCGACTATCTCCAAAACTATAGGGATCTCTGTGGGAGTTAGCAAAAACATACTAAGACAAAGAAACTTTGGGTGGCCAACCCTTCAGCTCTGAATAAGAGAATGCCACCTCCTTCCAAGTATTTTTCTCTAAAGTACAGCACTCAGTGAGAACCTAACTACAAATTTTAGGAAATCACCCATCTTGTTAGGCCTAGAAAGTTCTAGAACCTCAAAGGATTGCAACATCAAAGAAGTATGCATGAACAAAAGCTGTTTTAGTCAGGCTTTAGTCATAACTCAACTTCTTAAATAAGCCGAGTCATCGTCTCAGTTATAACAGGTTTTCAAAGGGAAAGCACTTTCCCCTAAAGTCCATTTTATTCCATTACCAGTTAATGAAGAAGGTTTTATGGGTCAGAACTACTGGGGCTTAGTAAGGGCCAAGGCTCATAAAGGAAAAGCCAAACGTTCAGTTCTTTATGGGAGAAAGTGCCATCCTTCAAGCCTTTCCTCTCTAACACAGCACTTCAACAATGAGCGCGGAACTAGAACTTTCAGGGCAGTTACTCCATCTGTTACCCCGTTCAGACACAATCTCATACAAAGGAATCAAAGAAAGAATTTTTAAAGAATAGAAAATCACTTAAAATATCTAGCAGGACATTCAGAGCAAGGGGAAAAACAAGCAAAATCTGGTTCATAAAGTTAACAATTCTGAAATAGCCAGCCTGTGTACTGTTACTGGTAGCAGTTTCTTCCAATCTAACCTATGGGTTTACATGGAATCCAGCCAGTTCCTTTTTGTACAGGGTTTTGAGCTTCATGTTAAGTGTTAGAAGTTAGCAATGTGCTTGCATCTACCTCTACCTCAATACCCTTCAGGAGACATCCCACTCACTGGAAACAGTGACTTCAGACAGACTTATATGACAGCGGTCCCATTCTAACCTAGCAAGTCACCTGCACTTTTCGCTTCTTCCATTGCCAATGGTTAAATCCTTAAGTTAGCTTTGACTCTTCGTCCCCATCTCCATTAAGTCACCTGGATCTTTCCTCTGTAGTCCCTTCAAATGCATCACTCCTATACAAGCCCGTTTCTGTGTTGACATCAAAAGAATTTCCCAAAACCCAAAAATATCAATCTTAATTTCAATTCATTCATTCCATACTAAATGTCCATCTCCATCAGTTACCTGTCATCTCTTGGCTCTCCAGGGAGCCCCAGGCAGCCTAACAAATTGGGCCTATAAATCCTAGGGGCTTTTCTTCACTCCTTTTGCTCCCAAGTAACAGCAGGACGTTTGTACACTCATTCTAGCCCATTTTAGCTTCTGAATAAATGACAGAGACCTACCTATTAACAAGCTGCAGGCACTATGCTGGGTAGATACTAATCTATTCTAACCCTCTATGGCTGCCAGCCAACTTTCTAGCCACTTTGTGTTTTACCTGCCATCTGAGTCTTGCTCTAGCTCACTCTATTCCATGTGTCCTCATGGCATCCTCTTGGTCCTTCTCTCCTCTCTTTTGGGGCCCTCTGATTGGGATCATAAGTCCCATTCTATTCTTTCCTGTTCAGCTCCAGGCTAAATCAGCTTTTTTTTTTTTTTTGAGACAGGGTTTCTCTGTGCAAGCCTGGCTGTCCTGGAACTCACTCCGTAGACCAGGCTGTCTTGAACTGAGAAATCCACCTGCCTCTGCCTCCCAAGTGCTGGGATTAAAGGTGTGCACCACCACTGCCTGGCCTGAATCAGCTCTTTAGTAACCAATCAGAGGCAATGGAAAAGAAATTTTACGTATCATTGAGCTAGGAGGTGCTCCAATAATCATGACGACAATGCCAATGTCTGAACTATGCAACCAGATCTCCAGGCAGGAATCAGTATCTACACACAGTGCATAAACAGGACCCCTTTTCACTATTTCCTCTTCATTTCCTGGTTTAACCTAAGTTGCTCTTATGACTTAATTCACAAACACACTTGTCTCCATACTTTTGTTCATGTGCTTTCTCTATTTCTTAGATGAATCCAAGGGTACTCAACCCTCACAGGAAAATCCATGTCATTTTTGAGCTATTTCCTCAAATCTTCCTAGGAACTGCTTTCTCCCTGTACAAACCTCCATGTCTGTGACTCACCTTGATTTGGCACTTAACATTTGTACAATGTCTTATGTCTGACCCACTTTCAAGATTACCTTCTCCATAAAACCTGCCCTAAACTTTTGATCTTCCCCAACAAACAGGCTCCTCCCCTAGCTTTCCACCTCAAAAAAAAAAAAAAAAAAAAAAAAAAGACACAGCTGACAGTCAGTCAAGTAGAACGCTGAATGTCATCATTCACACTCCCAATTATAGGTCTATATGACATTAGTTTCCTTTCAGAAAACTGGTGTTTCTCTGCCCATTTTACCTTCCCTGGTACCGCTGAATACTAACTCTAGACCTTGCCTGCAAACTAGAGCAAGAACCTTCTAGAGTGTCCTCTCTGCTCTTACCCAGTCTTTGTCTAGAAAGGTGGCTCTTAAGGAAACATTTCTGTAGTAAAAACCTTTTAATTACTTTCCCATAGTATTAAATTCAATAAAAAAATCTCCATCAGGGCCAGGAAGGGTCTGAGTGACTTTTGTCCCTCCCTCCCTCCCTAGTTTACCACTTTCTTGTCCTATGAGACTTTCACGTACACCCTAGATCTGTCCCAATCCTTTCGAGCAGCAGGAATGGACCCAAACTCCTTTTCTAGGTTTTAGTATAGAAACAGCCCCTCCTCCCTGATTCTCTTAAGTTTATATTCTGATATTTGAGACAGTGTCTCACAGTCTAGGTTCATGATCTTCATGAATGCTAGGATTACAGACGTGTGCTACCATGCCTGACTGATTTTCTTAGTTTAAAAGTTTTGCCAGGTATGGCAGCATGCATTTGAAACTCTAGCACTCAGAAGGTTAAGGTGCAAGGACTGTCATGACTTTGGGGCTAGCCTAGTTTATACCACTGTGTGCTACACAGTGAGGGTTACACAGTGAGACCACACTTTATAAGGAGGGGCAAAAATTACGTTCTGATTCTAAATTTCAAGTTTTAATTTTTGAGCAAGTACTAGGGTTAATCTCAAAAGTCTCATCCACGTTAAGAGTGGGTGCTCTACCTCTGAACTGCACCGGCTCCTCTGTACTTCCCCGATCATTTAGGTATCTTCTCTAGGAGACTGTAAGCTCTACACACTACACACAACTATGCTGGAAGGGACGTGTGCCTACACATACTGTTACTTCACTTAGCAAATTGTCCTGAGGCAACAGCCAAACAGTGCACAGCTTTTTAACTGATATTGGACACAATGGTGTTAAGACCGTATCACAGAACAGCTGTCTGGATGTAAGGATACTTTATGTTGACAAAACAACAAAAAAAAAATTTGTCCAGCAAAATGTTCTGGGAACATAGCCTCTCCTTAGGCAGTGAAAGGTGTTATCTGTTTACATAAATTCCCTATCAACAGAAAGTTGTCTGGACACCAGGCAGTGGTGGCGCACGCCTTTAATCCCAGCACTTGGGAGGCAGAGGCAGGCGGATTTCTGAGTTCGAGGCCAGCCTGGTCTACAGAATGAGTTCCAGAACAGCCAGGGCTACACAGAGAAACCCTGTCTCAAAAAAATCAAAAATCAAAAATCAAAATAAATAAATAAATAAATAAATAAATCTGTCTTGAAGGCTGTTTATAGGATTATAGGATTCAGCAGAGTTTTGGAAATGTTAAAAAAAAAAAATTCAACTATTTTACTGAACTCCAAGCCTTCCAAGAGCAGGTCCCATGTGAGACCTGTCATTCATTACAGCTGTACACACTAGGCATTTATCAGTGTAACTGGCCTGAGAGAAAGCCTCAATTTCCCTCTATCCTCATAGCTACAACAAAAGCAATTCAAATGCGATTTTGCTTCTAAAATCACCCCCCCCACCCCCTTTTTGAGATGGACTTGTTAGGTTATTTAGGCTGGTCTCAAATTCTAGGTTCAAAAGAGCTTTCTGCCTCAGCTACAGCTATTCTGGTCCTCTATTTTAAGGCGCATCAGTACTCTTTGACTTGTGGGTATAGCCATAGAGTAGTCAAATGTTTAAGTGAGTACTAGCCATTCTTCCCAGAAGCACATTCATACTAAGACTGCCCAAGCCCCCTTATTGTATCACAGAATCCTCCTGTTACATGGAACATCTGCTGCAGTGTAAAATGTGGGCAGTCAGGATACAATAGAAAGTGACAAACACAAAGTATTTGTTAGATTATTAATGGTTGGTGGATAGCCCTGCCTTGGGAAGTGATTAGAAGTGGAATCAAATTTCAAGTGTTCTTGGCAATCAGGGCTGAAGTATCATGAGCCTGATCAGCCACAAAGCCCACAAGGCCTGAGGCTAGGAGAATTCAGGTAAGCATGTCATGGTGTGTTCTCCGCAGCTTCATGACAATTACAAATGCTGTACCTGGTGCTTGTTATCACTGTTTATTTTCAATGCTCCTACATGCTAGGTAAGAACTGCCACCAACCTATACCTCTAACCCAGCAGTTCTTGTTTCTCTCTGTTCCATCGAGGCATCTTACCTGGTACTTTCCTTTGCAGGTTGACCATAACAACCCTGTTTTCACAGCCTAGGTCCATACTTCTTGTATGGCACAACCTTCTTTTCCCTTCCCTCAAAAGACTCTGAGGTCCATGGGCAACAAAGCTAATAATCCTCTTCTGGATAAAAATACAGAAAGGGCAACATTCACAAAGGAGAATGGATGGAAGCAAAGGCATGTGGTGGTAAAGACAGTAGTTATCAAAAACAAAAAGGCAAAACATTTTCCTTCCTCCAAATGAACAATATGGCAGACTGCTGTTCTTCTGGAGACAAAAACAAAACAAAACAAAACACCCCTTTAGAGTCACTTTAGGACCCAAACAACAAAGTTCTCAGAGCAACAGCACTCCTGTTTCTCATCCCACCATCTTTCTCAAAACCAAACCACAGTTAATAAGAGGACAGTGCTGTGCCCAACATCCAAAGGGAGGCACGGACAAGCCTCCTCGATGAGGAGTTTGACCTCATACGATAAGTAGGTTACAAGCAAATTTCTGGAACACAAAAAGTTCATAGGATCATTGTGGGGTACCCAGAGGTATTCTACAAAAGAAAGCTAAACAGCACACAGTCACATGCCACACCATTAGACACCAAGAAGGGACAGAAGACGACAGTTAAGCACCAGCACCGAGGCCGGAAGGAAGCACACGATCAGCACAGCTCTGCTCCTGTTCTGATCTATTCACAGGAAGGAGAAGGGGAGGCCAATGTTGTTCTTTTTTTTTTTTTCTTTTTAAAGAGAATCAAATCACTGGGGAACACGGGGAACATTTTAGAGATAAGGTGGGGGTGGTTGAGGAGGAAAACCATGGCTCACTAGGCAGTGACATGCTTCTGGTTGACAGGCTGGCATCCTTTGCTGGGGACGAAAGGAGCTTGGAGGGCAATAGGCATTTGAAAGCACACAGAGAACTGACAGATGGCTTAAGAGCCCTGGATGGACTTGCGCTGGTTTTTAGCCGTCTTGAAATGCTGGATCCAGGACAGTGTTCCTTGGCTTGGCTGTACAGAAGGTTCAGCAGAAAGGCCGCATCTTCCTTCTATTCTTGTTACTCACTCCTTTTTTCCTGTGTCCACTGCAGTATTGTCCTTGAGAGGATCAACCTTCATTTGACCCTGAGAAAAATCCTTCATCAGCTCTTCAAATTCCCATCACAGATTCTGCCCACAAACACCATTATGTAAATGGCAAGATAAAGGACCCGGAGAAGTCTATCAATGCAGGTAGGAAACGATGCAATGAGACGGACACTTCAGAGATGCGAGGTCTCTGAGCCTTCCCTTGGGAAGTGTGTTGCTTCTCTGCTGCTAGGCGTGGCACTTCTCAAGAGGTGATGCCTTTCTTCAGGTGTAAGACAAGAAGTAAATCACAGCCCAGGTTTTCCATTTTGAGGCCACTGAAAACTGGGGCAATCTCATACCACAGGAACAAGCAGTTATCAAAGAAATTAAAGCCACATGGATATGGTGAAAGCACCCCAGGTCACACAGGAAATCTGTTCAGAGCCAGGTTATCTGATAAGCTAATGCCCAGTGGCTTGCACCAGAGAGGTACTATGTTCAATATCCTCCGCAGTTATGAGGAAAATGTCCTGAAGATCTTTTGGTTAAAGTGATTCTGTGTTTTCTTTAGGTCATATGGGAAGGTTTAGGAAACAGTACTTGGAGGCCAAATGGGCACAAGGGTGTGCTCTAAGGTCTGATTTTCAAAGCAGACTGAAAATGGCAACTTCAAAAATCTGGGATGAGAATTCTGTCGCCGAAAGCAGCAGACTGATGCCTGCTTACCAGCTACGAACAACCTGGCTTAGTAAGCAACACACTAAACTGGTCTAAGGAAGCAGCCCAAGGGTTGTACGTGAAGGATCTTGAGTACGGATCCCTCATGCAGGTTTCATGCTTTGCCAGGCAAAAAGTGTCAGAATCACCCCGTGACAGCTAGAGTCATTAGGGAGGCACATCACTGAACACAGAGCAAGCCCAGAGGAACTGTAGTCTTCTAAAGAAGTGATAATCCTGTGAAAACTCCCAAAGATAGGTGTTTTGACACTCAGGGTTAAAGTCCAGCAAAACAAGTGTTATGAAGGTCTTGCCAGCACATCTAAAAACAATTTTTATTTTAAAGTAGACAACATAACGACATAAAGTTGTATCTTAAAAGGAACTTCTGGCCATCAGTTCAATGTCAAAGCCTTACTCCCAGAACAGTACAACCCCATGCTGGGGCACACAGAGGGATAAGGCCTCCCAGTGAAAGTAATTTAATTGCTGATTGCAATTATTCCAAGGTTTTGACTGGATGCATGCACCCAAGGGACTGATAGTCCAGAAATCACTGTCCTTCCAGATTAATCTGCCCTGGCCTGCATTCCACTGTTATTCTACTGGTATGTCCAGAAAATTAGGCATGGGTAGGGTACTAACTAAAGCAGTATTGCTTTATTTCAGTACGTTTACCTTGTCTTGATCCATTTGTTTTGTTTTTTAAAGGTAAAAATTTGGCCTTCTTCATTCAGGTTTTAGGTGGTGCTCAGAACAAATATTTACCAAATATGAGCATCCTGTTTTCTTCTGAAACAAGCATAAACATACAGAACTTGATCGTGCTAAATAAATAACATGCCTAGGAACCCAGTCACACATCACAAGAAAAACTGTTAATCAAATCACTAGCCTTCAAGCAATCTCAGTTTGAAGCGTAGCTCTGAGGTATATCAAGGTACTGCATCTTTACTTCTCTGGTAGGGAGGTTCTTTGAAGGGTCTCTCTAATGCTGCTCATATGCTTGTGGGAAGCTACTGTTAAAAAGGAAAACACATTAATCTTTCCTGTGGTGGTTTGAATAAGAATGGCCCCACGGGCACATATTTCTGAATGCTTAGTCACCGAGGGGTTATGACATATTTGAAAGGACTATAAGGATTAGGAGATGTGGCCTGTGGCTTTGTTGGAGGAAGTGTGTCACTGGGGATGGGCTTTGATGTTTCAAAAGCCCATGCCATGCCCAGTCTCTCAGTCTATGGACAGGATGTAGTTTCAGTGTCCTGTGTGCTGCCATGTTCCCTGCCATGATGATAATAGATTAGAAAGCCTCCCTCCCCCAATTAAATGCTTTGTTTCATAAGAGTTGTGGCTCTTCACAGCAATAAAAGAGAGAGAAAGACACTTCTTTTATACATGACATTATAGAGCCACATTTTAGGTTGGGATGAACGAAATCTCTTTAATTTAGTGTCCATGCAATGGTTATATTGAATTCCAAAACAGTGAGCTGATTTTTCCAAAACTGCAATGTTAAATATTAATGATCAACTAGAATGTGAGGGGCATCTGGCTAAATATCATTATTAGGATGATATAAAATGCCCTTTCGATTCCTAACAGAAGCAAGAATGACTATCCTAGAAAGAGCGTGCACATGTTCTTCTTCATTTCCAGTCTGTAAACACAGCTGATAACTATCCAGAGACCACAAGCATTACAGGGGGACGATTGTTCTAGTATAGCCAATGTCTTCATAGTTATAAATCCAGCCTCCCTTCAGCCATATTTGAGAAAAATACACACCAGAATTCTTTGGAAATTGAACACATTATGTCTTCTCTTTCAAGTCATTAGCAACTACAACCCTGATTTGAAACCTCGTAATTCTGATCATCGTATGCAAACTGTCTGCTACCCCACTGTATGTTTACTGAGGTAATGAGGTAAGAATAGAGATGGGAATGCCTTAAATGTATACCTCAGTCAGACGCAGCCTGATGGATAGTACATGGAAACATTTTTTAAGTTTTAAGAATTTGTGTCCTCCAGGCTACTCACACATACCTATAAGCCAACCAAAGCAGTATTTACCTGCAAGCCCACATCATTCTTCATTTTTTATTTTTTATTTTGAGACAAGCTCTAGTATATCTTGGGCTAGCCTTGAACCCACTATGTATCTGATGATGATAACCTTGAACTTCTTCTGCCTCTAATTCTCAGATGCTCAGATTACAGGCTGTATTACCCACAGAGTTTATGTGGTGCTTGGCATGGGTTCAAACCCAGCTTACAGTAGAGGCAAGCCCTCTACCAACTGAACTATACTTACAGCCAGTCACAGGCATTATGGCATTAGAAGAAACAGAATATGATATGCCTTCTTGCACAGTGACACACATGAATGGCTAGACAGGCATGTGACATCTGTGGCACAGCTGCACTTGTGCTCCCCTCTATAGCCAAGAACGGACAAAGATTCGGCTGAAATTACAATCATTGTCTTGCTTGCAGTGTCAGCGTGAACTCTGCAGAGTATACACATGGAACATATTTTTGACAGCTAGAAAACACCTTCTCTTCATGTCCAAATGAAAATAAAAACACAAAGCACACAGGTCGCTCCACCCACAAGCAGGACAGCTACATGTCATGTGCAAGCGCTCACGGAGTCAGGTACATTCTCAGCTCTCAGGCCCAGTAAAGCTGTACAGTAAGATTTGTTTGGACAACTAAGCTTAGTTCATGTAGGGAATGTAGTTTAGTTCAAACATGGCATTTCTGCCCCCTCCCTCTGGAGGAGCGCCACGGCGCACACAAGTGGAAGTTAGAGGGTAACCATGGGAGTCAGTTCTCTCCTTCCACTGTGTTGATCCTGAGGATCCAACTCAAGCTACAGGGTTGGTGTCAAGTTCCTGTTCCCTATGGGCCATTTGCTGGGATGTTCCTTATTGTGGGTTTTAGTTTCTGTGGAAATCTGGCATTTTACCTAAGAGCATAGGCAAAATCCAGAGTACACATGGGAGCTTTTGAGAAACATCAGCTATGAACTACATCCCATCAGCTGCATCCCACACATGCATTGCTATGGGACGACAAAGTGTGTATACAATCTCAATGGAACATTAGGAAAGTTCTCTTTTATATCTTGAGAGTACACAGCAAAGCTATGACTTTCTTGTCTATATTGGAAGGAAGACCACCTTGGGAAAATGCCTTCTGTGTTCAGGAAAGCTCAGAAAAAGGAAGACTTTGGAGAAGTGGAGTGTTTTGCCCTTTTTATTTCCCTCCAAACAAGTAACCCAAACATGCGAGCACACGGGATCTGCAGCCCAGGCACAGGAGCAATCTCTCACGCAGCTCTTTCCCGGAAGCAAACCTGGGTTAACATCTGGACGGGCAGCAATTTGCAATGAAGATTCAAATCTCTGCTGCCTGCCGCAGAGCAACATGGCAGGTACACACCAACTTGACCCTGGGGCCCTCCTCCTGCTCTGAAGGCTCCCAATGACACGTGAGCTGGGGACAGACAGAGGTTTATCCTCTTCCAATTGCCTGCAACTCATGCTGCAAGCTGAACTTGCTGGTTTTGTCACCGAAAACACAAAGCTTCCTCTGTATCTCCTGATGTATGATTTAAAAGGTAGCAAGGCCCTTCAGACAAGGTTCTTGTTTGCTTGAGCGTTTCTGATTTGTTGGGGGGGGAGGGGGAGAAAAGACCCTTGATGTGTGAAGTTGGGCTTAACTCCCCAGAGCCCAGCTCTCCCAAGGTAACTCACTGCTTCAGGGTACTTTACCTTCGTGTGGGGCTGGGTCTTGATGGAGCCGTATTCATATTTCTTCTTTCCGCTGCCTTATTAATATCTGAAAAGAATAATCAACCCATCTGTTCAATGCTACGGAATAAAAACAAGATCATCAGCACATTTTAAATGAAAGCAACAACCAAAAAGAAAAAAGGAAAAAAAAAAAAGAAAAGAAAGAAAGAGAGAAAGAACCAAAACCTACAACGGTAACCAGCTGGTACAGGGAAATCTATTTAGAGACATATTGGTACTTGGGCAGTTTTATTCTTGAGTTGAGACAGTACAGTGTCGTGACTTACAGATAAAAATGACCCTTTATTTTGTACCTAAAACATAATTTAAATTTGATTATATCAATATCTCAATACCCTGCCAAACACTAAACCTAACATTTTCCTGCCCAAAGGGAGGCTGAGGTGGTTGTTAGTTGGATTGTTTTTCTGGAAGGAAAGATAAGTGCAGTTTGGGAGGAAAAAAAAAAAAAAAAAAAAAAAGCAAAGCAGTAAATAATTCGATTTTATTTATAAAAAAGCTAATGTTAATGATCTTAAAACATCTATTATTTAATAAAGCAGTCTTTTAAGATGTACTTTGGGTTACTTTCCACTGAATGGAAATCTTCCAGAATGAGATGTGAGAAAGAAACTAATTTTTAAAATGAAAGAATATGATTCGTTTACATCTATAGGCTAAGGTAAGCGTGAGCATTTTGCACATGGGTTGTAAGAAACTGTTCCTAGTCAACTTTCATGTAGATAGGATACATATGTGCCGCAGATGAGTAAGGGAGGCACCAGCATCTCTAAGAGCTTAGAGAAAGGCCAATGACCACATGCAATTAAAAGCCTGCTTTGTTCAAAATAAAACAGAGTCTTCAAAGCCTGATGTGAGTAACAAAACACCATATTCTAAAAAAGATAATTTGAGTACTTAAAGAAACATACCAATCTGTGTCTCAAAATAACACATGCTCTTCTCAGAAGACAAAGGATGCATTAGCATGTCCGCTCTTGGCAGATGACACACACTGCTTCCTACAGCAGTGCAGCCTCAATTCTTCCATTTGCTCCACTCACGCAGTTAAGAGTATCACAGCTAATCAGTCAAACGGTATTAAACACTCACTTAATAGAATGCTTTAAAATAGTAACTATGCATTTTTAAAAATCCCAGCCGTTTCTTATCATGTGCAAGACCACAGCACCATGAAAAGCTTAAAATGGTCTGGGTACAGGCTTCACTCACTCTGTAAGCTGTCATTTTTAAATTCTCATCCAAGTAAGGAAGATTTGTAATTCTACTTTAAATCAGAAGTCTCTATATTATAAGAAAACTGAAGAGAATAAGAATCTACAAAGCCAGACAAACTTAATTCTGCCCAAATCATTCCTTACCTTCAGGATATATTTTCTTTCCTTTTCTTTTTTTTCTTTTTGGCTTTTCCAGACAGGGTTTCTCTGTGTGACCCTAGCTGTCCCGAAACCTACTCTATGGACCAGACTGGCCTGGAACTTACAGAGATCCATCTGCCTCTGCTTCCTAAACGCTGGGATTAAAGGAATGTACCACCACACCCAGCTCGAGATATATTTTCTATGTAAGATTTGAATAGTAATTGCTGGCCAGAATTTGACACTGCAGATGGGACTTCTGTAATTCACAGTTCTTTAAGTTCACAAATATCTAAATCACACATTATATGACAAGCATCACAGTAAGTAAAGTGTTTTAAAACCTGTGTGCATACAAGTATGAGGAATAGATAACTTCTAGGAGTCAGTGCTGTCCCTCTATGTGGGTTCCAGGATTGTGCTCAGGCTGTCAGGCTTGGCAAGCAAGTATCTTTACCCTCAGAGAATCTCTCCAATTCCTAATTTTTTCATGTATGATTGTGAAGAACAAGTCCATCTTTGCAAGTGCTTCCTGACCCAGTCCGCTCACTGCACACTTTAAGTACAGGACAGCTAGGATTTGGAGGAAACATAATAAATACCTTTAACTATTTACATAGTTTTCATAATATCACTCAGACACACCTGATATATGTGCTGTTTGTTTGTAGCACAAGCTGCTCTGAGCTCAAGATCTTCCTGCCTGATATCCCGAAGTGCTGGGATATTTTTTTTAGGTGTAAGGTTGCTCCCTGTGGTACTATGTTAACTGGTAAGTTTGTGCCAAATCTATGTTTTCTCTCTGTATATGAAAGGGTATTATAGTGTATCCAGTCTGTGAATGCTGCCTATATAGGACTTAGGAGATCAAAGTGGTTATATATTATGAAAATTTGAGGCAACACTGGTTCCAGATAGGAAAGAGGATATTTTATGTTTAAGTTGTCAAACACAATTTTGCAATTGAAAGGTTATTTAAAGACTACTTAAGGTTCTATGCTTATGTAGCATTATATATTTAGATTAATTATCACAAGTGCTCTGTAGCATCTATTCTCCTTGCATACTACAATGATTTATGTGGATGTTGTGGCTTATGTTTCCTCTAAAAAAAAAGACAACAAAAAAAGAAGACTCTTAACTCTTGAATATCTTTTCCCCTTTCTTTCTTCTTTGAGACAGACTAGCCCCAAATTCAAGACAATCCTCCTGTCTCAGTCTTCCAAGAGCTGGGATTACAGGTGTGAAACACCACACCTGGTTTTGTTTTGCTCTGTGGTGCTAGCTAGTCAAGTTGTCTGTCACCAAGTTGCATCCTCAACATAAACTACTTCTTTACTTTAGAGGCCAGCATCCCTTTCATGTGGCACGCCAAATGTTTGACTTTTCACCTTCATTTCCAAATGCCTTAATCTTTCAGCTTGACTGACATACAGAGACAACGAACAGGAATTTTCTGGCAAAGAATCTCATTCAGGAGGACTGCCCATGTTAGGTAGGTGTGAGAGGTTTTCAGAGTTGGTGAAACGTCATCACCAACATTGTTATTAAGCCCCTCACAATCCTACCACACACACAGAACTTCCTTCTGGAGACCTGAACTCCTGTCACTGGAGGCAGAGGTTAGGAGTTCCTCTTTGAAATGTACATGCAGTTAGCAGAAAGGAGCGTCTGCATTAATGACATTATTTTCTTCCCGACTCATCAGAGAGGTAGACAGACAACATCAAGGAAATAGAAATTACCCTAAATCTAAAGGAGAAGAAAAAAGGCAGCAAGAGTCAGAGCTCTTTTGGGACGTGAAATGGAGAATTATGATTGGATAGAAATTAATCAACAGCAGGGCAGCTGCAACTTGAGAGTTTTCCCAAAAACAGGTGGGATACCTCTTCTGAGTAGAAAAGGGAAAGATATGGCTTCTCTATTCCTATGACATATTATTTTGGCCAAACACCTTTATAAAACCCCAAGTCAGTCAGTCTTTCAATATCTTCTCTGCTTTTGCTTGGATGCTACTTTGTACAGTTTAATAATTTTTATCAGCAAAATGAATGCCATTCAGTATCACCATAATCAGAGGATATATATAACCTTGACTGCAACCTCTATGATTTCCAAGCAGTCTTCTGAAAGTTTCACATTAAAAGCACTTTTTATTAAGATTTTTAAGTCAAGAAAATCAACACCATTTTAAGAGATTTACAGCAAAAGGAAAAACTGGGAAAATAATGAAGAAAGCATGTTACACAGAAGTAATAGAGCCATTTTAAACCATGAAAGATCAGGGTGAAGAATTCTTAAAGAGTGTGTAATTTCCAATTTACAGTTTTACTTCAAACTAATACACAGGCAGGGGACTAGTGTTATAAATATGCATAGTAACATTCATTGTACCATGAACTGTTTTGACAACACACACACACACACACACACACACACACACACACACACACACACA
>JADRCG010010227.1:639944-662383 GCA_019844195.1 Rhabdomys dilectus
ACACACACACACACACACACACACACACACACACACACACACACACAGCAAATCTGGAACTCAGATCCAAGTCGCCAACACAAAATGCTTAAATATCAGGCTAAGCTGCCCCCAACAGGGACATGGTTTCACTTTAGAATATTATTAGGACTGATCATAGCCCAGGGGAACCTGTAAAAGAGTCAGTATGTTGGACACCCAATGTTTGAATGCCTCACAGATACTCAATGGAGTACAAAGGAAGTACTTATTTAAGTACTACTTCTATCAATTTCTACTCCTTAGACAAAAATTATTTGTTTTGGCCTCTAACTCCAAATTCTGCTGCCTCAGTCTCCTAAATATTAGGATGAAAGGACTCAAAAAACAAAACAAAACAAAAAAAAAACCTTTAAAAAACATTAATTTCCTGCTCTTTTAATTTTGAGTGTGTGTGTGTGTGTGTGTGTGTGTGTGTGTGTGTGTATGCAAGAGACAAAGACAGAGTACTCACATGAACATGCTTGGGCACACCGAGGATTGAACCCATGACCTTGTGCAGGGTGGGCAACACTCTTAATATTGAGCTAACCCTGTCATCTCTCTCTATTTTTGAGCTTAACTTTTAAATTTATTCTATTTTCTGAAGCTCAATTGAAAAAAAAACAAACAAACAAACAAACAAACCCACAAGTAAGTGTAGCTCTAACCCCTCAAAGAAGCTTCTTTTTACAGCAAATGAGTATTATGGAAATCCACAAACTGGCCAAAATGCACAGAATATGGGACCATGGGATGCCCAATCCCAACTGAGACATTTAAAACATAATCCCTACAACTAAAGCTCAGGGAACATCTTGGAAGAGGAGATGGAAAGACAATGTTAAGAACCAAAGAACCAGAACACCTTCTGTGAGACAGTGTCCTGTAGATATATTAGGAAAGATGCACCCATGAAGAGCTCAACAATACTACTGCCTCAACAATATTTGCACAATGACAACCTAATTCACATCCCAATGTAGATAGAGGAAATTTCACAAGGCCCTATCCTAGATGAAGAGCTACCTATAGGCAACTAATGGCTGCTGAGAGAAACCTAACACTTTTTTTTTGTTTTTTAGAGACAAGCCCCAATAGGCTATCCTATCCCAAGTAGTCAGCCTCTATACACATGTACACAGGAGCAACACTAAGCAGATTCATACTGTGATGGTTTATATATGCTTGGCGCAGGGAGTGGCACATTAGGAGTGGCTTTGTTAGAGTAGATGTGTCACTGTGGGCATGGGCTTTAATACCCTTGTCCTAGCTGCCTAGAAGCCAGTCTTCTCTGCCTTCAGAACAAGACGTGGAAAATTCTCAGCTCCTCCTCCACCATACCTAACTGGATACTGCCATGCTCCCACCCTGATGATTAAGAACCCTTGAACTTGTAAGCCAGCCCCAATTAAATGCTGTCTTTGTAACAGTTGCCTTGGTCATGGTGTTTGTTCACAGCAGTAAAACCCTAAGACACATATATACATAACATACATCACACACAGACACACGTGCACACACACGTGCACACACACAGTGTAGAATAACTGAGCCAAGTTATCATTCATCACTTTAAATATTTACTCATTCCTAACTGTATTTTCAGCCTGCAGTAACCATCCCTTTCTCCTTCTGCGAGATAGCTTTGTGAACTAGCTTTGGATTCCACATAAGTATGACCAGCGAGCTCGCATCTGTCTGTGCCTAGCAATCCTACCTTTCTTCTTTTGGACCAGATCTGTGCTGCAGCCCTACTTAATTTCTGTGTCTGAGTCTTCTTAATAAATGGAATATTCTACTGTGTTTGCTATGTAGCATTCTTTAGGGACCACCGACTTAACAGTGAAAGAAAAGAGGTAGAGAAAATTTCAAAAGATCATAATTTTTACCTTTAATAATAGAATATAAAATGATCTAATGGTCAAAATTATATCAGCCACTGAGTTTCCCATTAGTCAGGCTTCTAATACCTTAACAGCCATCAGTCTGTTAGTTTAGCTCACTATTCACAAATACAACTGACAACCATTCTTTATTTTCTTAACATTAAAAAAAAAATCTATCAGCTTAACTTTTAATTCAGTGCCGGTGGTGAACAAAGGGATTGACCCCTCTAGGCAAAAGCTCCAGCACCAGCTTCACCCAAGTCATTCTTCCTAAGTGGACACCTGAGCAGGCATGAATACATTCAGTCAGACAGGAGATTCTCCCAACTTTTTACAGAATTTGAATATTGGGACCAGTCTTCTGTAGTTTAACTAAATTCTCAGGAGACTTTCAACAAATATTTTGGAAGTACTAGTCTGTCACCTCTACATTCCTCTAGCTTACACAATACAACATATGGTTACGCCTTCCATTTACAAGTCTCTCCCTAAGCCCTCTTCAAATAGAAATCATAAACATCAACCTTTAGAAAGAAACCTAGTCACATCCAGGATTACTGATAGTGACAACTGCTGGCTTGTGCGTGTACTTGTCTTCAAAAGTTCTTAATTATAAAAATGGTTTCAGCAGTGTCGGCACACGCCCTTAACAGAGTAACTTCAAAGCAGAAGCAGGAGGATCTTGGTGAGTTCAAGGCCACCCTGGTATACAGGGTGAGTTCTAGAACAGCCAGGGCTACACAGAGAAATCCTGTTTTGAAAAGTCACAAAAAATGGTATCAGCTTAATAGTTTAAACTAGACTCTTCTTGGCTTTTTGGCTAAGTTGTGGTGTAGTCTAAACTAGGAAGAATATGGAATATTTAGAATGGCTGAGGACTTTTTGATAACTAATTCCTTACATTCAGAAGAATGTCTTTTCCTAACAAGAAATGTCTACCAAGATCCCAATGTCTGTTTGATAACTTCAGATTTACTACACTCTGATTTAGTGGTGTGAATGTCAAGGTGCGTATGCGGCCATTTTAACTTTTTTCCCAAAAGTTGCATTTAGATAGTAGAACAAAATGCTTCAAAGAGGACCCCAGGAACAAAACAATACTCATAGCTCTGGCTTGTAGAATTAGCAGTTTATACTTCATTACCAGAGAACTGGATAACATGCTTCAAAAACAATAAACTCAGTTTGTTGCTGGAATTGCCAACCCCAATAAGCCCATATAAAAACACACAATCCAATTATTATAATTATATGCTATAAGCCTAGATTGGGCAGATCTAATACTATCCTAATTTATTCCTCAGTTATAAGACACCTTGCTACTTGCAGTTTCTTTTGGCCAAGTGGTTCTGGTCCATCATGGCTTCTTCCTCCACTTCAGTCCTGTCTCCTTTCGTCTTCTAACTGCCCAATCACAGGTTCTAGCCTGTATTGACCAGTTCAAATGGGAAGAAGGTTCACATGAGATCACCTGAGTACTTGATGGGCTACTCTCAGGGGCAACCTCTCCAGGAAGCACAATTAACACCAGAATACAAACTGCACTGGACAACCCACAACCCAGTATATTAAAGGAAAGCCATCAGATCGCACTTTCTCTAGGACGGGGATCAGAGAGCCCTTAACTGTGTAGTTACTAACTTTAACCTCTGGAACCTGCGCTTATGGTCCTATTCCTTCTGGAAGTCACGGTGTGATTATACTTTTTACAATTTTCAGGGGTTGTGTTTCCTTGTTTTAGCTATTGTCACAGCATTTTCTTTCTAACAGTTGATGTTTGTGGGTTATTTCTATTTGAACAGGATTGAGGGAGACTTCTAAATAAAGGGCCTACCTGTGTGTTATATAGTGTAAGTTGGAGGAATAACTAGGATATTGGAACCCTGGTACTGCTTTAGACAGTAGCCTTACCTTTCGTTAAAGGTCTATCAATGAGAGTAACAGAGAGTCATCTCCCGTTGGGCACTGCTCTTTTAGCTATGTGACAGGTTAACTCTGTTTAAGCAGATAGTCTAGCCAACAGTAACCTGTCAGATAGCAATCTTACAAACTAACCTGCAGGAACAGAAGAGTGGCATGTACCACGTGCACTGCTAGCTGGGGACTCCCTCTGCAAGTAAGCATCAGTGGTGAGTTTACAAACACAGACAACATTTTTCATGTGGGGAGCCAAAACCTGAAGAAAACTAAAGGGCACATTCCAAAGGTTTCCTTTACTGTAAAAGCTTTTCCATTCTTAAACGCACAGGTGAATTCTGTTCTCACAGTGCAGCAAGCTTATAAAGGTACTGCCATCTGCAGGCTGCAGGCACGGAATGCCTGTAATCGTTATTTACAATAAAGTTTAAAAGCAAACCATTGTTTATTTAGCTTGGAGCACTGGTGAATGAGGCTCCACTTGCTGACATTCTGAAATGGTACTCCTGAGAAAGTAAAATTCCCCTTGCTTCTCTGCACAAGATTGCTGCTGAGAAGTTTGGGACAATGAACTCTGTGCTCAATCTGAGGTCAGCACCCCAAAATACAGACTTCTTGTCATATAGCCCTTGGTGGTAGGGTATCTGGAATGCCCCAAGTTGGCTTTTCTGACTTTTCCTTCAGAAAACAAATCTGCTCTCATACTTTATAAAAACTGAATTTATCATCAGATAACAAATGGGACATGGAACAGCTGATATCCATTTAGTCTTGCAATGTGGTTGTTTTGCTAGCACATTATACAAGGAAAAGCACTCTAGTCTCCTACATTTAGGTAGAGACTAACGCGTGTCTGGGGGCTCAAAAAATATATGAAAGCTAAAAGACGAGCTAAATGGAAGAGACAAACCAAAAGGAAGGCATGCACGCTAACCATTAGTCAAGTGGTCTCCAATCCCCACAAGGCAAAACTAGGGCCTTGTTCCAAAATGTTGATACAAAGTTGCTTTTCACACTCAGCCAGAAACAGACAAGTGTAAGTGTACTGTTGTCAAAAGCCCATCAGGGTTTGCAGAAACATCCTTTTATGAACTTTCAAGGAGGCTACCACACCACAATAAGAAAGCAAAGAAACACACCCAGTGCATCTGAGGGAGGGTTCCTGCAGCTCCTGGACTAGCACTTCTAAAGGGCAACCTTTTACAACGAGAAAGCTCAGAATATTAATCATCACCCCGAAGATCCCGGGACATTTCAATGGGTTCTGGAATGCCGCAGGGGGAAAAAAATTCCATATACAGTGAAAGACATGACAATTAACCTCGTACTCCACGGGCAGCGGTTCCCAAAGCCTGGAGCGCACAACTTCAGGAGGAACAAGGACACAGTGTTTATTTTAATAGACAGGTATTTATTTTTTATTTATTTTTTTAATGAGCGTGAGAGAAATAACTGGCTTTCCATTATACCGTTTGGGGTTCAAATTTCCGCCTTAAACAAATGCATTTAAGGGGGAGGGGAGTCAGAGTCAGTTTAAAGAAAAACATTTAACATTTGGTATCTAGTACAGATATATAGGCGAACTGTAAAGGTGCAGCGCGAGGGACGGAAGCTGAGGAGACGTGGTCCTAAGCAAAGCCCCTGACCCGCTACCGGGGTGCGGGAAGGGCCCATGCTAGGAGCCTGGGAAGCCAGTAGGTTCCGGCGCCGTGTCCGTGCGAACCTCCGGCACAATTTCTCTCGCCCGGTTCTCCGGGCCCAGGGTCCGTGTCCATATAAAAGGGCGAGATGTCACACAAGTTGACATCTCGGGAATACGCCCAGGGCGACAGCGCTCCCTAGGCTGCTAGGCGTCAGGACAGCGCCGCCGAGACCGGTATCCTGAACCCCGGTTCGAATCCCTCCTGTGCCATTAACTCATAGAGAGCTCCCCTACCCCCGCCCACCAAACCCCCGGGCGGGCGACTTCACAGACTCGAGTGCAGGGCGTGCTCGATCCTACAAAGAAGCCTCAGCAGCTGCGACCGAGCCGGGCCGCGGTGCCCACCTCAGCGCACAGTCGCTTGCTCGCTCGCTCGCCTACTGGGTCCGCCAGACTCGGGTCTGGGCCGGACCGGAGCCGGAGGCAGCCGCGCCCCGCTCCAGGGCATGCGCAGCCTCGCGCGTGCCCGGAGAGCAGGCCGCGGCCGCGCATCGAACGGGCCCTCCTGCCTCAGCGTCCCCCTCACCCCCCCAACTGCCTGCCCATCGGTACTACGCTTCGGCGGACGGCCACCGCTTCCCGGCACTCACCGCTACCAGCGCGGCCGCCTCCCCGCCGCTCCTCCGCCTCAGCCCCGCCGCTGCCGCCTCGTCCTCAGCCCACCTGCCCGCCGTAGGACAAAGGCGCCACCAACCGACTAGCGCGGGCACGAGGCAATGGCGGCCGGGGCGGAGTGTGGAAGTGGGGGCAGAGGGCGCGCACGCAGCGGCGGCCGCGGCAGTGTCGTAAAGAGCGTGTGGATTTACGGCAGGGCTGAGTTGAGGCGTCCATCTCCTTGGCGACAGAGGCGAGGTGATGCTCTGGGGAGGCGGTTGAGAACGCCAGTGGTTGCCTAGTAACGGGGTCTCTCTTGAAGACCCGCTCTACGCATGCGCCCCGCAAAGTTCTTCAGTCTGGCCTTTCCCTTTCCCAGAGCCCTTTTCCTCACTCTTAACTGTATAACTAGAACATTAGAGTCCCCCAGTACTTTCAGCCCTGTAAAACTTAAAGCCCCGAACGGCCAAGCGGTACCCAAATGTGATCACAAGGAACAAAGAGAGCAGAGCTGTGAAGAAAAAACTGTATTTAAATTTGCATTTAAATAGGTTGTATATCCTATTTGTAGCTTTTTGGCTCCTAGAGAAAATATCTACAGGTTTTTCTTGAGATACTACTTTGAGGAATATTCAAGGTCAAAAATTGCCTACAATGTCACTGTGGACCATGAAGCATGTAAACCATGTTGTGGGTCCCTTCCCCCCCCCACCCCCATTTAATCTAGAGTTTGTCACAGGGACTGGAATTTACAGTTGTAAATGCTTTCCATGAATCAAAGCTATGGCTACATGAATCACCTCACGCCTCAGAGAAGTCCTCAAATGCCGTCGGGCCTCATCTTCCTCCTTGTGAATAGCACAGGTCAACTAAAATAGTGGCTGTGGAATTTGAGCACTGTGAGAGGACCAGTTTCTTTGAATCTCGGATCCTATATTCACTCTGTTCACTCACTGTTTCCTGTGCATTTGCTACAAAGACCTCAAAACTTGGCTGGTGAGATGGTTCTGGAGGGAAAGGCGCATGGCTGCCTAGTCTGATGACCTGTGTTTAACCCCACATGTGCACACACAAACAGACACACACACACATTAAAAAAACAAAATCCACTGGGCAGTGATTGAACACGCCTTTAATCTCAGCACTTGGGAGGCAGAGGCAGGTGGATTTCTGAGTTCAAGGCCAGCCTGGTCTACAGAGTGAGTTCCAGGACAGCCAGGGCTACACAGAGAAACCCTGTCTCGAAAAAAACCAAAAAAAAAAAAAAATTTTTTTCACTGGGGCTGGCTTACATTTCTGAGGTTTAGCCCATTATCCTCATGGCAGGGAGCATGGCAGCACATAGGCAGACAGACATGGTGCTGAAGAGGAAGCTGAGAGTTCTACATGTGGACACGGTAGGCAAACAGGAGAAAAAGACACACCTCCTAACAGTGCCACTTTGTAAGAGCCTAAGGGGGCCATTTTCTTTCAAATCTTGCAAGCCTATACTCCTAGCTCTCAGGAGGTAAAGGGAGATCAGAAGTCCATGGACATCCTCCACTTCACAGAGAGTTAGAGGCTAGCCTGGGCAACATAAGCCAAAGGCAAAACACTGTTGATTTTAGAGATGGTGTCTGGTCACACTCCTACGTCAGTGTGACTTTGTACTGCCGTAGTAGTCAGAATAATGACTGCCATAGATGCCCATGTCCTCATTTCCGGAACCTGTGAATCTGTCTCCATGGTAATAAGGATCATGCCATTGGTTTTTGATGTAGGAGCTCTCCCTGGGTTGTCTAGGTAGGCCCCACATAATTGCACAAGTTTTTATAAAGAGAGAGATGGGAGGAGATGGGAAGCGAATAAAGGGAAGTGAGATAGTTTAGATGTGAAATGTCCCTCATGAGTCATGCATAAGAACACTTGATCTCCAGATGGTGATACTGTATGGGAAGTTACAGAAAATTTTGGGAGTAAGAGCCTAGCTGGAGATGAGAAACAATCCCTGGAACCTTCACATTCTGATGCACCAAAATCTGAGAAGCAGAAACCTCACTTTCCTACTGCCGAGCATTCTCTGCTGTGACGGGCTGGGAACCTCCATAACTGTGAGCGTAATAAATCCTTCCTCCAGCAGATGCTTCTCTCAGGTGTTTGCTAGGGGTAGGAGGAGAAGGAGAGGTACTGGTTGATCCTGGAAAGCAAGCAGCTTCTAGGATGTACAAGAGATGGAGAGATAGATGTTCCCACAAACACTACTGGGAGAAACACAGCCCTTCTGATTTTTTTTTTAAACTTTAGACTCTGTTTTCTGTAGAAAACATGATTTTTCTGTAAGTCTTAACACGACTTACTTCTTGCCTTTTAATAATTAAACTTTTAATTAAAATTGATTTCGACGAGCCACAGGTCAGTCTAATTAGATTCCCTCTTTCTTTAAGCGATTTAACAGCAAATAACACTTCAAATAATTTTTGTGTGTGTTCATTTTTTTTGTAGGAGAGTTTGAGACAGGGCTTCTTTGTGCTGCCCTGGCTGTTCTGGAATTAATTCTGTCAACCAGGTTGTCCTTGAACTCACAGAGATCTGCCTGCTTCCAGCTCCTGAGTGCTGGGATTAACGATGTCCACCGCCACTGCCCAGTTTCAGTATGCTTGATTGGCCTTGAAGTCACCATGGAGCAGAGGATGGTTTTGAATTACTGACCCTTCTACCTCCTAGGTGCCAACTAGAGATACACACCACCATGCCTTGCTCACCCCAAGGATCAAATTTAGGGCTACCTGCTGTTGCAGTGATATCTCCTCTTTGATTGCTATTACACCTGATGGAATGTGTTTAGTCTGTCTGCAGAGCCATGGAATGCACTTTTGAAACACTTAAAAAGAATTACCTTTAAGAAAAATATATGCTACTGAGATGACCAAGTTAATCCTTTCAGCGCCCTGCCATCAGAAATTCTCAAAAGATCCAGCTCCCCGGTTGTCTCTATACTGGGACATGTAAAGAGACCATAAATCAGATAGAAAGGCAAAGGATAGCAACAGCAGACAGGGCAGTTAGCCAGTGGGTTCCCATTTCCGTGAGATTCTGACTCAGGGAATCTGAGGTAGAGTCCAAGAATACCTTCCTGTGTGTTTGTACCTGTGTGTGTGTGCATGTATGTACAAGCTCATGTTTTTGTGTGGGGGAGTATGTGTGGTGGTGTATGAATGTATGTAATGTGTGTACAAGCTCATGCTTGTGTTGGGGAGGTATGTGGGATGTATGCATATATGTACATGCATGTATAAGTCATGCTTGGGGGGTATGTATGGTGTGTGTATGTATGTGAATGCGTGTACAGGCCCGTGTTTACATGTGCGGTGTATGCATGTATGTGCACTGCATGTATGTACAAGTCCATGCTTGTGTGTGTGGCCAGAGGTCAACATTGAATGTCTTCCTCTATCACTGTCCAACTTAGGGTTTTGTTTTTTGTTTTGTTTTGATATAGGTCTCTCAATGAAATTGGAGCTCACCGATTAGCTAGACTGGCTGATCATCGAGTGCCCATGTGCTAGAATCACGGGTGTGCATTGCCATGGCTAGGGTTTTGTGTGAAGGTTGGAGATTTGAACTCAGTCCTCATGCTTGCTCAGCAAAGACTTTAGCCACTGAGCCATCTCCTTGCCTACACCCCCTTTTATCTTGAGACAGGGTCTTCCTATGTAATCCAAGCCTCAAGCCATCGATCCTGCCTCAGCCTCCCCAGTGCTGGGATTACAGATGTGCACTGTTGTCCTCCACAAGGATCTGAACTTTAATTTTAAAAAGTTTTCCCAGGTTTGCAAGTTACTGGACTGGGTAGTTAAAATTGCAAAGATAACACACCAAATTGCCCTTCACCACAGGTCACCATCTCCCAGGGTCCTTTGCAGATAACTCAAACTCACTACGTTAAATGTCCTGTCTGAAGCTTTCAGCTGGAGACCTGGCTGGCTCAGTTCAGAATCTGAAGATGAGTGTTACAGGTTTAACCCAGTGGTAAAGGCACCATGTTCATGGGTTCTGGGAACCAGGAAGGGCTGGTCTAGCAGTTCTAATTCAGAGTTCATGGCTGCCTCAGGGACAACGGCTCCTGGAGCAACTGTGGGTTGGCTGGGTCTCTTTCCTCACACAACCCTAGAGTCTCTCCACCACGTCAGTTCTCCACATGCTCTGGCTTCATGGCACCCTGGGCCACTCTTGCTGTTTACACATAGCTGAGGGCTCCAAGAGAGCAGCTGAAAGAACCAGGGAGCTGCCACACTGCGTTCTGTGACAGAGCTCGAGGAATCATAAAAGCCTGGCCAGCTTGAAGCAAGGAAGACAGAACCATTACCTCTGCGTGACAGGAATGTAAGGACCGAACTCTGAGAATCGCACACAGAATGGGAAGGAGCTGTGGCTACCTTTGAAAACTCTGTCTACACAGTGGAATCATTTCCCAACCCCACGGCTGCTGTATTTGAGCCTTTCCTTCACATCTTTTTCGGATCTCTCCATGTCTCTGTGCATCTCGGGCATCACCTGGTCTATGCTTTTTGAATTCCTGGTTTGGTTTATTCCATATATATGTATATGTGCATGTGTATATTCTATATATATATTACATATACAAAAATTATCATTTTATTCGTTGTGTTTGAGACAGGGTCTCATTGTGTACCTCTGGCTGGTCTGGAACTTGCTATTTAAATCAGGGTGGCCTTGAACTTACAGAGATCTGCCCGTCTCTGCTGGGATTAAAAGTGTGTACCACCACACCAGTGGGGATAGTTTTGCAAGATGAATCTGTCCCCATTGATCTAGGATGAGCATAAAGTCCTGTGAGACCTGTCTCCTTTCTGCCTTCCTGCTTACTTGAGGACATTGATCTCTGAGCTTTTAGTGTGTAACCACAGTGGTCCCGTCAGGCCTAACACACACTATGTTCTTTGTACCTCAAGGTCTCTGTGTCTCTCATTCTATTCTCTTGGCCCATTCCTTCTTCTTTCCCCATCTTTCCTTCCTTCTTTTCCCACTCTAATGAAGTCCAACTAATCCTAATGGCTTCAGTTTGACCTCAAGTCTCATGCTCTGTGTAGCAAGGCAGTGTGACAGGATAGCTGGGAGAACAGACTGTGACTCAGTACCTGGGTTCAGTCCTTAGATCTCCCATTTTCTACTGTGCAGCCTTGGGCACAATCCCCTAACCTCTACATATTAAAATAAGCAAACCACTTAGCAATGGACCCAACACATAATATTCAATGGGTAATTGGCAGCCTGTTACTTGAGTTGCTACCTAATCTCTGACTTGGGGCCCACTGCTGAGGACAGAGGGGTGCTAAATACAAAGCAAGTACCTTTGGCCTGGGGTTCATGAACTTAAATGTCTCTAGTGACCGGAAGCAAGCCTTTCTCTTGATTGCAAATTGCTGCTCCATTTCCCACAGAGCTCAGACACATCTACCTCACTGTGAGACTAGAGACTGAACGACTAGGGTTTTACACACGCCTGGCAAGCGCTCTCCTCTGACCTACATCCTCAGCTCTCTTTTGACTTCTGACTTTGAGCCGGGGTCTCACTAAATTGCCCAGGCTGTCTTTGAACTCACTCTGCAGCTCTGACTGACTTTGAACTTCTGATTCCCCTGCCTCAGCCTCTTGAGTGAGTAGCTGGGATAAACAGCCTGTGCCGCTCGCCTGCAGACATCTTTCCTACATTACTGTTCGCACTCGTCCTTACATTTTGATGATAGAGGACTTACCACTTAATTAATGAGCAAGCACAGAGCATTAGACCGCGTGCTTGGTGACATAATTTGATGATTGTCTGTCTATATAATTACTTTTGTTCATGACACCATCATGGTGTGGCATTTGAACCCACTTGAAGAAATCAGAGACTCGGATTCAATTCAAATTCGGATAAAATGAATCTAGTCTTATGGCTACCAGAAGGCCAACAGCCATAGAGCCACAGCCTTGTGGAAGAGGGTTCAGGAGGGTTTGAAGACAGACGTCAGAAAGGCATGTGTTACAACTATCCGTGGACTCCACAGCTGGGCAGGGAAATCCTTTTTATTTCCCCAAGTTGTTTCTTTCTTTCCCGCTATATAGAAATAAAAGACCATTCTGTCTCTTTCTCACAGTGATAAGCAGGTTTTACAGAAGCAATAGCTGTTAACACCTCAGGGCCCACTATCTCATTCTTATCTCACCTGCAGGCCTCTAGGATCTATCTCCTCAGCATTCCAGAGCAAAAGGTCAACAAAAGTCAACGGCCATAAGGGATGGATGCTTGGCCCCTTGGTGAGTCTGTTTAGTCGTAACAGGGACCTGTGTGAATTGTGAATTATCACTGAGGTCTGAGCTCTAGTGACTGGGATAGAGCAGTTCATTTCTGGGCAGGCAAAAAAAAAAAAAACAAAAAACAAAAAAACAAAAAAACAAAAAAAACAAACAGGTTAGGGCTGGCTATCACATCCCCATACTATCTTTTTTCTTGGGAAATATTGGACTTCTCCAGACAGCCAGAGGAGGTCACAGCACACTAACACTTAGAAACAAAGCTAGTTATCAATGTAGACATCTCCTAGGGTATGTGAAAGACTTGGGGTGCTCTTTGAGACAGGAACTTTGCTGAGCACTTTAGACATAACCTTACTCTATAACTACCTAAAACACAGATATTGCTATCCCACTTTCTGGATGAGAGTGTTGAGTCTCACAGGAGTAGATAATTACCCAAGGGCATAAAGTAGTCTACTTGTGGTGGGATACTTGCTCTTAATATGTCCCCTATAAACAGTGATTCTTCCTTCCATTTTACAGATGAGTAAACTGAGGCTCAAAAGATGTGAATTCATTTCGCTCCCTCTCACATTGTTAAGAATCACAGTCAAGATTCGAACCCATGTCACTGAGACTTCAAAGCCCTCTTGTTCGACTATACCTTATGGCATTTTTAAGGAAAGTACCATGGAAGCACAGTCTGGGTGAGTTGATGGTTGGCCATGTGTATGGCTCCAGGAAGTGTGGCTGTGCCATCCTTCAGGATTAGATGGTGTGGAAAGAAAGAACTGCTTTCCTCATTCCTGTTGTGGAGTCACAGGCCAGTGCTGGGGACATGCTAGCAAATTCGAAGTACACACTATCGTAAGGAGAACTCCATTAGCCCCCATTGTTTAGACAGAAGAGTCAAAAGTAGGAAGTGAGAGATAAAAGCGCTCACAAGTAACGAGTTCTCTGTTGGGCTCGGCTGAAACAGAAAGGAGCGGCTCTATCGTTAGTGATGAGCCGCACAAGATGAAAGTCGTC
The DNA here is from genome assembly GCA_019844195.1 of Rhabdomys dilectus. NCBI lineage: Eukaryota > Metazoa > Chordata > Mammalia > Rodentia > Muridae > Rhabdomys > Rhabdomys dilectus. The sequence continues at coordinate 653,373 of JADRCG010010227.1, forward strand.
TTGTGACCCGTGAGTGTAATGAGATGAAGATGAGGTAATGTGATGTTTTATAACGGTAGAGGATCTGCGGAGCTGGGAATTATCTCAGCGTGAATGAATACTACGGGGAAGCTGAACAATGGGGCCGTCTGGAAGCAATTCTCTATTCCGCTGTTATTTATAGAGGCGTTCATCTTCTCTTTCAGTTCAGAGGTCACCGGGGCGCCTGTCTCACCTTGCCGAGTGTATGAAAATACAGCAGTCCCAACTGCTTCCTTCCGCAAAACCTGTCACATACAAAGGAGAGGAGAGAGAGAGGCAGAGCCCTCCAGAGCAGGGAATAAAAAGCTCAGGCAGCCGGGCAGTGGTGGCGCACGCCTTTAATCCCAGCACTTGGGAGGCAGAGGCAGGCGGATTTCTGAGTTCGAGGCCAGCCTGGTCTACAGAGTGAGTTCCAGGACAGCCAGGGCGACACAGAGAAACCCTGTCTCGAAAAACCAAAAAAAAAAAAAAAAAAAAAAAGCTCGAGCTGAAAGAGGGAGCAGGGGGAAGAAAAGAGCTAAGGAGTTTGCCCACCACTGCCCAACTAGCCTGGAGCTGTCACATAAGGTGGTACTTGCAAGCTGTCTGAGGCTGCTTAGCCTTGCAAGTACTGGGCTGACTGGGATGCCCGGTTGGTAAAGCACTTGCCTTAAATGTTCAGGAACCTTAGTTCAACACACTTGAAAAAGCTGGTTGTGGTGGCACATACTTGGAATCCCAGCGCTGGGGAGGCAGAGATGGGCCAGTCCCTGGGACTTTCGGGCCAACCTAGTCTATTTGGTGAGCTCTGGGCCAGTGAGAGGCCCTGTCCTGAGGGAGGTAGATTAGTTTCTTGAGGGTGACATCAAAGCTGTCCTCTGTCCTCTATATACGGGAAGTTGCACGTGCGTGTGCACTCACACACACACACATCACTCATGCACGTGTGCACAAAGTACAAAGACATCCATTTGCTCAACTGTAACGTCCACATTCAAGTGTCCATATTGGATGGCACAGATATGGAATGTGTCTGCCATCACAAATGGGCCAAACCACTAATATACCTAGGAATACTCAAACGTCCAAGACTACAGAAACCCTAAGGCTTCAATATCCCGGAACACTAGAGAGCTTGACAGAGTCCTCTGACATGGATATAAGAATACTCTGTGCCCAGGGACCATGGGGGAGCTACCTGAACCCCCTGAGATGCATGTTTATTATCAATGGTTTATACCATTTGTGCTAGATATTACAGTGTTAAAAGTACGCAATCCTGTCTGTCCGTAATGGTGCAAGCTCTTACTCTCACTTCATAGAGGAGAAGCAGAGGTTAGAGTGGGGCCACACAGTAACACCGTTTTGGACTCACCCAAAGGTCAGAGGTCACAGGGATGACTCCTCCACTGTTACCTGCTACTTGTTTCCTCACGGATCACTGAAGGATCTTAGCAGCTGCCTCTCCAAATGGAAAGTGAGACAAAGCTCTGAGTTCTAGGGATGTAGGAGGTTGTTGTGTAATGGTTTCCGCTGAGACTGAAACTGATCTCTACTGTCCGGTAGAGATTCTCCTTAAGAACTCAAAACAGCGGGGATGTGGAGGCACAGAGGGGTGTGGTGGTGCACACCTTTAATCCCAGCGCTCAGGAGACAGAGGCAGGTGGATCTCTGTGAATCTGAGGGTAGCCTAGGCTTGTGACAAAGAGCAACCCTGTTGCAAAAAAAAAAAAAAAAAAAAAAAAAACAAAATAGCATCAGGAAGTCTCTGAAGCTGAGCAGATTCACTAGGTTCTTCCTTGCCAAAGTAATCAATAAAAGCTGAGTCCTCAAAGGAAAGCTGAACTGCCAAGAAGATTCTCCAGAGGGGAAAAGTTGTAAAAATACCCAGACCAAAACAGCTGCCTGGAAGACACAGCAAGAAGCTGAGCTTTGTAGAAGAGGCTTAGACCAACTGAGGTGCCTGGAAAGGACTTTCCAACCTGGTGACCTGCACGCAGGCTATATAGTGTGCTTCAGGTTCCCACCTTTGTGAGCTGCCACCGGTACTGGGGTGGGCTTTGGTGACACAGGAGTCATTTCTGCTCCTGTGAATAACCCCTCCCCCATATTGCTATAAATAATCCCAATAAAACTCATGGCTCACCGACTTGGACTTTGGTGGTATCTGTACTTTGGTCTGTCGTTGGGCAAGTAGAAAAATGTGTTGTGTCTTCCTGGGAAAAGTTTTGTCACACGATAGAGATGACAGCCAGAAAGTCCTAATGGGGACCTGGGCCAGTGGAATATCCAAAGGAAGTACTTTCAGGTTTCTGGGCTGTTTAGGAGATCACACCATGGGGATCCGGAGTTTCACTCTGCCTGCGAGGTTGCTGCAGAACCTACTTCTTAGCCTTCCTAGGAGGTGAGGAATGAACGCACCAGCTTAGAACTCCCCCTCAGCCAATGGTAAAGGGATGTTCTCATGGACATTTAACTCTGGTAGTTCTGCCCCTGTCCAGAGTAAGCTACAGATGCCCTTGAAGCTCTTAATGGCCCCAGAACAGGTGGTCATAAGTGCTCAAGATATGTTCAAGAGTGCTGACTGTGGATGGGGACTTGCAAGGTACCACATGGTGGGGTGTTGGACTAAACACACTCCCAGCTTTGACAAAGTGATGGTTAAGTGTTCAATACTGTTTTACATCCTATAACCAAGCCAAGATGGTTACCGGCTGCCAGAGATCACAATTAGACATCAGAGCTGATTTCGACACAATGACAGAGGAAGAGGTTAATGAGTGTCCCATCCAAAGCACTCATCAGTGCTGGGACTTTGTCTGTTGCAGTATTACTGACATGTGGCTCACATCAACTGCTCTGTGAAGGGACTGAATAAATACATGAGATCAAATGACAACGATCTCAAAAAGGAGAATTAGTTTATAGAAAAAGACGTGGTAAGACATAAGTCACTGTCCGTCACTGGGTCTGGTAGGGTGGGCCTGTGAGTCCAGCTCCTTGGGATCATGAGGTCCAGACCTTCCTGGGCTCCAGAGTGAGCACTAGGCCAGCTTGAGTAACTGCTTCACTCTAGAAAGGAGACCTGGGATATGACACGAGGCCCTAGGCTCAAGCCCTGGACCCACAAAAAGAAAAACGTTAATTTCACTGATAAATCAGTATAATTTTTGAGAAATGTGAATCGGGTTGGAGAGATGGCTCAGTGGTTAAGAGCACTGACTGCTCTTCCAGAGGTCCTGAGTTCAGTTCCCAGCAACCACATGGTGGCTCACAACCATCTGTAGTGGGATCTGATGCCTTCTTCTGGTGTGTCTGAAGACAGCTACAGTGTACTCATATACATTAAATAAATAATATCTGTTACCCAGTGAGCTGTCAAATACTAAATGGACAATAACATTTAATAATGGAGAGAGTCCAAGGTTCTTTTTTAAAATATGTTTTCTTTTGTTTGAGACAGAGGATCCCTGTGTAACCCTTGGTGTCCTGGAACTGGTTATGTAGACCAGGCTGGTCTTGAACTCACAGATATCCACCTGCCTCTGCCTCTGCCTCTTGAACACTGGGACTAAAGATGTGTACAGCCACACCTGGCAGCCTGAAACTTTTTAAATGTAAAATTTCCAACTGTTTTCCTTGCAACGTATTTTTGGAAATTCTTGTTTACACGCTGTATACACAGCAGGTTCTTTCTAGAAATCTGCTCTTTAGATAACAGAATCCAAGTGCCGGAGCATGCATGATCAAGGGTCCTGTGCCATGCGGTGCCCACTGCAGGAGTGACAACCTGGGTTCCAGTCCACAGCAGAGCAACTGAACCGGCTGCAACAAGTTCACTACACAGAACACGGCATAACCATTTCAAACGGGAGCTGCAGGTCTGTGTCTCCTGATTTGGAACAATTTCTATGGTGTGTTATTTAGTGGGAAATGGTTTCAGAAAATGATAGATTCCTTTTCTTAGGAAATGAACAAGTACATTCTTTAACGTGTAGAATGATACCGAGTGGGATGTCGTGAAGGGGGAAGAATAATGATACATAAAGGAAGAAAGATGTGGGGCTAGAGACTGCTCCCTGAGCACAGACTGCTCACTCTTGGAGAAGACCCAAGTTTGGTTCCCAGCAGGTCAGTGTGCTCCTAGCCACCTGTAACTCCAGCTACAGGGGATGCAGTGCCCTCTTCTGGTCCCTATGGACACTACATTCATGAGTGCATACCATATACAGATACACAGAATTAAACATACATCTTATAGTCAGTCAATGATGGTACACAGCACCCCTTTAATCCCAATGCTCTGAAGGCAGAGGCAGGCGGGTCTCTGAGTTCAGGACCAACCTGTTTTACAGAGCAAGCTTGAGAGTAGCCAGGGTTACACAGAGAAAACGGTGATGATGATGATGACGATGATGATGATGACGACGACGATGGTGATGATGACATCACCACCATCATCATTATCTAAGGCTGTAGAGATGACTCAAATGATGAGGGCACTGACTGCTTTTACAGAGGACCTGGGTTCAATTCTCAGCACCCAAATGGTGCTCATAACTGTCTGTAACGTCAGTTCCAGAAGATCTGACACCCTCACACAGACATACATACAGTCAAAACACTAATGCATATTAAAAAAATAAATAAATTATATGATAATAATAATAATAATAATAATATAAAAAGAAATCTCATAAAAGAAAAAATATTATGGGAATAATGTTCACAGCATACTATTATAGGAAAATATAAAACAGAGACTGCATGCTTTCCCTGGCAGAGAGAACTTTAAAGATACCAACAGGTTAGGACTAAAATGTAAATATAAGTGTACACATGAAAATATTGATTTAATTCTGGAATGGGACAATGGATTATTTTTGGTTTGCAATATTTCATATCCATATGAAGTGTCGGCTTGATATAATATCTTTAGTCAACTAACATGTTCTGCAGGGACACTAGAGAATTAAGACACAAGATTTTGAGTCGGGGGAGACGGCTCAGTGGGTAAAGTGATGGCATGCAACTCTAGACACCCCAAAGCCACATAAAAACCTTGATGCGGCGGTGTGTCTATAACCACAGAACTGAGTGTTCTTCGGTACAAACACTGCTGTATAAAAAGACTCAGATCATGTATCTTGGGCGTCTTCCTCAATCACTGCGTACCTTACCTTTTTGTTATTATATTTATGTATTTATGTGTGTATATATTTATTGTGTGTGCTTAAGGAAGAGTGACACTACTGGGACGCGGACTTTAGAGGACAACTTTCAGGAGTTGGCTCTCTTTTTCCACTATGTGAGTCTTGGGAATAGAACTCATGTTGTCAGGCTTGGCAGCAAGCACCTCTACCCATTAAACCATCCTGCTGGCCCTGTACCTTATTTTCTTCCCGAGACAGGGGTTTCTCATTGAACTTTGATAGAGCTTGCCAATTTGGCTAGACTGGCCAGCAAATCCTGGGGAGTCTCCTGTCTCTGGCTTCCAGCACTGGAATTACAGACACAGACTACCTCATTTTTGTTGTGATTTGTTTTGTTTCTTTGATTGTTTTGATACAGAGTCTAGCTAGGTATCCCTGACTGGCCTGGAACTCACAGAGATTCACTTGTTTCTGCTTCCCCAGTCATAGGGTTAGTTGAGGATCTGAATTCAAGTCTTCTGGCGTTGGGAGCAAGTAAGTCACTGACTGATCCGTCGTTCCAGCCAAACATCAACCAAATGTTGGGGTTTTATACTCTGGACTCCTCGTGCCCTCCTGTGACTCACTAGTTTCTGTTGGTCCATTGAGGAGGGGATCGAATGTGGGTGTGACGAGCAGGAGGTGGGAACATAGGACTGTCCTGGGGACTGGCCAGTGCAGGCATGGCTGAAAGGACTTCTTTATATTCTGACTCCTGGGGTTCTGGCCTGAGTCTGCTTTTCCAGCCTCTTGCTCAGCCCTTTTCCAAAAACATTATCTTTTATCTATGTTGAGGACAGTGTGGGGAGCAAGAGGGGGCTGGGCAGTAGAAGGAACTCCCTTTTAGATGAGGGTCTCAAAATAGGCCTCCCTAGGAGACACTATCTGTCTTAGACCAGACTAGGGAAGAGGAGGCTGATGGGTAAAGTCAGGACACAGACAAAGCTCTAAGCTAGAAACAAAGAAAGCCTGACACCTGAAAGTCCCTAGTGAGCGGGCACCAGAGGGGGAGGCCCACAGTAGCCAGGGTGTAGAACACCTGGAGGTGACAGCGGGGAATCTGAGTCACTTCTTCTACCACCAAATCCATCTCTCATGGCAGACTCCACAGTCTGAGAAAGCTGACGTCCACGTCTGGGAGTCAGAACCAGCCAGGCCAGTAAGTCATTTTATCCAGAACCCGATGACATTTGGTCAAAGCTTCTGTCAAAGTCCTTTCTGCTTTGTTGACTCTTGGGTTTTCCAGACTTCTCGTTGTGTTCTTTCCTAGGTGGCCTTAGTTCCCCTTGACAAATCCCAGCCCAACACTGGTGAGTTTAGGGAAATATGTGGGAATCCCAGCCAGAGAGCTCAGTCATCTAGTAAGGAAGGCCAGCCATGCAGCTACTGGGGCCCAGGCAGGTGGGTACTGAGGGACTCCTTTTGTCTCAACAGCCTGGTACTTACTTAGTAAGTGCTTCATCAGCAAGCATGCAGGCCAGGCTGGAAGGCAATAAAAGATGGCTGTGCTGGCTAGTTTGTTATTGTTGTTTTTAAAATTTATTTACTTATTTTATATATGTGAGTACACTGTCACTGTCTTCAGACACACCAGAAGAGGGCATCTGATCCCATTACAGATGGTTGTGAGCCACCATGTGGTTGCTGGGAATTGAACTCAGAACCTCTGGAAGAGCAGCCAGTGCTCTTAACTGCTGAGCCATCTCTCCAGCCACTGTTTTTTTTTTTTTTTTTTTTTAATGTCAGCTTGACATAAGCTAAAGTCATCTGAAAGGAAACCGCTTCCGTATGATGGCGCTGTAGATAAGCCTGTAGGCCATTTTCTTAATTAGTGATTGATGGGGCAGGACCCCGCCCATTGTGGATAGTGCTATCCCTGGGATGGTAGTCCTGGGTTCTACCAGAAAGCAATCTGAGCAAGCCAGCAAGCAGCATCCCTCCATGGCTTCTGCATCAGCTCCTACCTCCTGATTCTTGCCCTGTTCCCTTCCTGTCCTGGCTTCCTTCGAGAATGAACAGTGCTGTGGAGGTGTAAGCCGAATTAACCCTTTCCTCCCCAACGTGCTTTTCTGTCCTGCTGTTTCACCACAGCAGTAGAAACCCTGACTAAGGCAATGACAAAGACACTGATTCCCTTCTCTCTAGGAACCAATCAGATGTGAGGAAGGGCCATAACGAAGGTTATGGAGCGGAAGTTCTGTTGGGAATCAGCAAGGTCACCAGGTTCTGTGTTGTGGGGAGTCAGATCTCCCCAACAAGCATTACTAAAAGAGGCAGAGCTGACTCCACACCCACTAACCACAACCCACGAGTCTCTGCCCACTTAAATTAATAATCCTGGGGAGGGCGGGGTCTTTGGTTTTCCTGGGTACCACAGCGTGTACAGTTGAAGGGAAAGAAATTAATGGAGGCTCAAAGGACCTTGTGGAGATTGAGGGCCACTGCAGAAGAGGAGTGTGGGATGCTGTCTTCCCTGAGCTCTTCCAGGCAGGAGACAGTGCCTCTCTGGGCAGAGAGAATTGGATAGAGCAGACATGGCAGAGCAGCTGCACTGGATGCTTGTGTTCCTGGGAGCCAAGTGAAGGCCACAGTAGTTAAGCCTGAGTACTTTTCTGAGCTTTTATTTAAGCAGACTGACTTCTGGGTTGAGAGGGTTCCACTGCAGTCTCCAGGTGGTAGCATGGTAGAGAGGAATGTTAGAATCTAAGCTGGCTATCCTGTCAGAGAACCGTCCAGAGGGAAAACCATGGAAGTCACTCACTGCCCCTAGGGAAACCAACACTTGGCCATGGCAGACGGGGGAGGGGGGGATGGGGGTGGGGGGGGAGTGGGGGTGGAGGGGTGCCAACCGGCAGGGAGATCATGCTTTGCAGAGGCCAGACACTCCATCAGAGCTATCTGACCTCTCCTGCCTCTTCCTTTGCATGAGCTAAGGCTCATCCCCCAGCCAGTCCTTTCTGCTTGCCTGCTTTGTATGTCTAGCTGACAAGATTCTTTCTGGCTCAAGTCAATCCTTGGCTGAGCAGGGAAGATGAAATGAGATTTAAATTGAGTTTGAGAATAAAGCATCAAAGGACGGAGGTTTAACAACACAGAGAGATCCAAAAGTAATGCAATCTGCCCAAAATGTCATTAAGGGACAGAAAAGGGAAACTCGGCTGAGCATGGCTGGAGGGAGAGATTAGGGTGAGCGCTTCATTATCGTGCCCCCGTGGAGCCGCCTCAACGCACTGGTTCCACAAATAAACAGAGTAATTGAAGTACAGCAGGGTGGGGCTGACTTGGAGAGCGAGCTTGGGGAGGTGGGTGTGTTCGCCCCAGTCGGCTGTGGTGGGGGAGGAGTTCCCAGAGGAGGTGCACTGAACCCCAGCACTGAAAAATGAGGTGACAGGAGGAAGGGGACAGTATTGTCAGGTGGAGGTGACAGTGTGGGACATGAAGTGAAAGGCTGGTTAGAGATGCAGACTTGGAAGCCCAGGGCTGGGAGGGTTTCAGGGAGCCACTGCAAACTCACGATGAAGACCAGGCTGGCCTCAGACTCGCAGAAAGTCACCTACTTCTGCCTCCTGAGGGCTGGGATTAAAGGCATGGCCACTCTAACTAATATTCTTTTAATTTTTCTTAAATAAAACTTTGTTGTAATGTACTTGCAAATAAAAAAAAAAAAAACATCACGTAGAGAGATTAGTCAGACCCAAAGTCTATGCATCTCTATGAACGTTTGACAGTTGGCAAAGCCATTCTAAAGCTGTGGAACTTCACAATGGATTTTACACACACACACACACACACACACACACACACACACACACACACACA
>JADRCG010010227.1:662393-687263 GCA_019844195.1 Rhabdomys dilectus
ACACACACACACACACACACACACACACACACACACACACACACACACATTCAGGGTTTCTCTGTGTAGCTTTGGCTCTCCTGAAACTAAAGCCTAGACCAGGCTGACTTCAAACTCAGAGATCTGCTTGCCTCTGCCTCCCAAGTACTGGGATTAAAGGCACATGCCACCATCTCCTGGCCTATTAATTATATTCTAATGAACTTATCCACCAAAGTTAAAATATGAAAATCAATTAGCTCTATATTTTTTCATCAAACATGCCCACAATACACACAAATACACCCATATACATATATATACATATACATATATATATATATATACACACACACATACACATACATGTGCACACGTACACACACATACATGTACACACATACACACACATGTACATGTAAGTACAGTATAATACATAGCAAAGGATCAGGAAACAGCATACATCAAGTGTTGAGAAGACAGGATACAAGTTAAAGGCCCTTGGGTACCAGATGCTGTGGATTTTGACCTCCAGGCTCCTTAGCCACGAACCTGCCCCCTGCTTCTCACAAAGACCACTTCCTCCAGGATCTGGAATCCTGGATCACAGGATTCCCTCTTCCTTCTTCCCAGCGTCCCTCGCCCTACCTCTGTTGCTGGACCCTTCCCTTGATGGAAAGCTGACAATTGCCCCCTCCCCTGTAAGCATCTCAGTACCCCTCCCCCTCCTTGCACTCTTCTCAGCCCAATACCCTTCCAGTCCTTCCCTGGGCCTCACCACAAGCATCTTCTAGGGATGTGTGTGTGAACTGAAATATCTTCCCTTTATCTTGTCTGGTCTGCACCCCATGGGGCAACCCGAAGGCTACTATTTATTCTTTCACACATTAATTTAAGATGCTTTAATTGCTGCTATGATATGTTTTATGTAATATAATTAATGTTTTAATTCTGTTGAACTGGCTTCCCCCAGGCAGTTTTGCAAAGGGCCCAATTTTGAAATCAAGCAAATAAGGAATAAGCAAAAGCTGAAGTTATGTAGCAAGGCTCCTCCCACCCCACCTTCACCCCCACCCGTCTACCCCTGCTTCCAGGAATGAAAACCAAACTTGTTGTCCAAAGGGGATTCAAAAAAGGGAAAGACAGCTTCATTTTCTCTTCATCCTGGATGTCTTTGGGTGGCTTTAATGGAGGCTCCTGGGTCCTGACTTGAGTGTTGCTGGCCTTTTGGTATGTGGCCAGCATCCTTTCTACACGGGAGGCCACTGTAGCTTGAGGTAAGTATTGAGACCACCAGGGTTGTGTCTGTCTGGTCATCTTCTTTGTGACAGGGGTTGTTCCTGGGGTGAGGATTGACAACCTATTCACACACTCACTGTGAGCCTCTGAGTTAGGACAGTGGCAGAGGTGACAGGATGGGGGACTCTCGAGCGAGAAGCAGACAGTATAGTGGAAGCTGAGGCCCTACGCATGCTCTTCAGTCAATCATCTGGCCCTGTGTTCCTCATAAAGGCAACTTCTTCTGAGACTCTTAAATCGTGAGTGATGACAAACGAAGCAAAGGCTTTGTGGTGGCTTGACTGAGAATGGAATCCATAGGCTCCTATGTTTGAATGTTTGTTCTCAATTAGTGGAACTGTTTTGGAAGATTAGGAGGTGTGGCCTTCTTGGAGGAGATGTGTCACTAGGAGTGGGCTTTGAGGTTTCAAAGGGCCATGCCAAGCCCAGTCTCCCTCCACCCCTTCCTGTATCTGGTGGCTCAGGATATAAAGCTCTCAGCTACTGCTCCAACACCATGCCTGTCTGCTTCCCACCACGATGATCATGGACTAACCCTCTAAAATGTAAGCAAGCCCCTAATTAAATGCTTTCTTTGTAGGAGTTACTTTGGTCATGGTGTCTTCATAGCAATTGAACAGCTGTAAGGCAGGCCCCAAGCCTGGGGTTAATGTAGCATGTCTTTCTTCCCTGGCTTCCTTTTTCTTTGCAGCCTGGTCTCTTAGCATGACCTGGGGTTAATGTAGCATGTCTTTCTTCCCTGGCTTCCTTTTTCTTTGCAGCCTGGTCTCTTAGCATGGCTTGGATGCTCAATTTGGGGATCACCATCCCAAGTACCATCTAGTTCAAGTTCCTGGGAGGGGACTGAGATGAGGAACTCAATGCATCAGACATAGAGCTTGGACCAGAACCCATGCCATCCTAGCTGCAGAGCAGATGTGAACCCTGGTTCAAAAATGATGGTGGTAGTGTGTGTGTGTGTGGGGGGGGGGGTGGTATAGGGTTAAAGACAGTGCTCATGAAGTCTAACCACCTAAGTTTGATATAGGATCCCATGTGGTGAAGAGGGACAACTAACTCCCCTAAGACGTTCTCTGACCCCCATACACTCCAAGAGGGGAGGGAGGAGGAGGAGAAGGAAGAGAGGAGGAGGGGGAAGAAGAGGAGGAGAAAGAGGGGAGGGGGAGGGGGAGGAAGAAGAGAAAAAGAAAGAAGGGGGAGGGAGAGAAGGAGGAAGAGAGGAGAAGGAAGTGGGGAGGAGGAGGAGGAGAAAGGGGAAGAGGAGAAGAAATATGAATGATGAATAGTGGGTGGCACTGGGGGAGACGACACTCAGGGTAAAGTGCCTACTATACAAGCATGAGGACCAGAATTCAGATCCTTGCTCCTAAAACCAGCCCCCCCCCCCGCAAAGTTAATGGAGGAATAGGGAGTGTCTCTAGTCTTCTAACATTTCTCAAGGGGCCTTTGATCCAACGAAAGGCTGGTCCAAACGGTAAATGCCTGAATGCCTGTCTCCAGACTCTGGATGGAGCTGAGATGGAATAGAAGTCGGTGGAGACACCGTGAGTGGCACGCATGGATGAGAGGATGGGATGCTGCCCCCACTCGTGGGAATTTCCTTCTCAAGAAAGAGAAACTGAGTAGGGAACTCATTTCCTTGAATCGCCCCCTTGCCCATCAACTGTGGTCTTTCCCGTTTTCTGAGTTTGCGGTGATGCTGGGGACTTCCTTAGACCTCTCTGGAGATGCTTTCGGTTCTGTAGAGATTCCCGGGTAGGTATTGGGGGGTGGATAACCAAGAGTGTCCTTGTGGCGCTCCCCAATCCCTTCTTCCCTCTGCTCCGTTGCAATCAGGAAAGTCCTTAGCCCTGCTATAGGTGGCTTTTGAGGTTCTGCGGGGAAGGGGGGGGTGTAGAAAAAGGGCTTCTCTTGGGACCACGTCTTCTCCCGCCACCATGGAGCCCATCCCTTAAACTCATAGGGGGCAATCAGACTCCAGGGAAGGTCCTGGGGAAATCCCTGCTCAGCGACTAGCCAAAGGCCCACTGAGATTGGTGCCCGAAGATCCCGCCCCCTTCCTGGGCGGGACTCTTAGCAGGGACTTTGGAGTGACTTGTGGCCTCTCTGGGAGTCCTGTGATCTGGCTGCTTTGATCTGATCTCGCCCTGCAATGGTGCCTTTGCCTCGGCTATGCGCGCTCTGGGGCTGCTTGTTGACAGCGGTGAGTGGCTTCTGTTCTAACCTCCGAGGGGGTTAGGGCTTTGAGAGTGAGAGATGGAAAGAGGAGACAAGGTTTCGGGGATGAGAGATCGTCCTAGTTGATTTGGGAAAGGCGGGAAGCGGTGAATAGGATGCGCAAAGATCTCTCGGGTCTTGACTTAAAACAAATGAGGTGGGCTGCCCCTCATTCCTCCCAGAAGGTTGGGGTTCTGTTCCACGTAGTCCACAGAGGGAGCTTAGGGAGGGCATTCCTACACAGTGGTGCCTGGACAGCTTTAACTGATCCAAGCCTTGGCTCAGGAGCTGGCTACAGAAACTGGAAAGGGTTAGCAGACAGGAAAGCCTGGCTAGGGGAAGGGGCGTGTCTGGCCTGTTTCCTGTCACTTTCCCATTGTCAACAGATGTCTGCCACCCGTGGTTATCTTCTCCTTGCCAGTTGGGCCACTTTCTCCTAGGGAGTCTTGGGGGAACAAAGCCCCAGGTACTTTTTTGGTAAGAGGTAATTTACTAGCCACCAAACCCGTATTGTAGCCAAGCCTATCTAGAGAAGTCTCCAAGTTTGTGCCTCTGCCTCTTGAACTTAAGAAGGTGCAAGATGGAGGATGAGGAGGAAGAAGGGTGGGGGGAAGAGATGGAGGAATAGCTTTGGAACCCAAGAAAGCATAAAGAGACCAAATTAGGTTTCTCCAGGCACCAAAACGGCTCAGACCAATCAAGCACATCTTGGGGATTTTCAGAAGCCAGCCCTTGATTCACTTTTGGTTTAAATGTATTTCTGCAGTTCCTCATTCTGGAGTCTGGGAATCCCCTGACTACCTGAGTCTCATCCCCTCTCCTCTGGCGAGGCTCCCCTTGCTTTTAAGCACAGTAGATTCTTTTCAGTTGGAGACAGGGACTTAGGTATTTTAGGGGCTTTGACTTGTCTATGCAGGAAGGTGTCATGTTTCAGGACTAGCTTTCTGCAGTCAGTGCCCTAAGCACATACCTGTCAATCAGCCAACATCACCTATCCCAGGTTGGCCTCAAACTCATGATCTAGTTGAGAATGACTTTTAATTTTTTTCTTTTTTCTTATTTTACAAACATGCATGGTTTGTATGTATGTATGTATACATCTGTGTGGGAACACACGTGTGCTTGCATGTGGTGGCCTGAAGTTCATATCATGAGTCATTCTTGGACACTCTCTTGCCTTACTCATCAAGACAGGGGTCTCAGTCAAATCCAGAGCTCCCCATAGGGCAAGTCTCACTGGTCAGCTTGCTTGGGGATTCCCCTGCTTCTGTCTTCTGAAGCCAGAGTTACAGGGAGGCCACTACAGAGACCTGGTGTTTGCACGTGTTTTCTGGAGACCTGAATTCTGGCCCATACGTTTATACGGCAAACACCTTAAGAGCTCACCCATCTCTCCTGTCCTTGAATCTCTGATCCTCCTGCCTCCACCTCCCTAGTGCTGAGACTACAGGCATGCACCGCCATGCCCAGTTTTATGTGGCCTTAGAATGGAGCCTAGGGCTTCCTGCATCCTAGGGGGTCACTGTGCCAACTGAGCTACATCTCCAGCCAGAGTGTAGATTCTGACATGTGACCTGCCAAGGACCATTGTCACAGGGATTTCAGTCACAGGAGAGGAGCAGGAGTGAGAGAGTTTACTAGTTTTCATTTTTACCCTAAGCCAGTGGTTCCTTTCACAGAAGTCATCTAAGACCATCAGAAAACACAGATATTTACGCTATGATTCAGAACAGTAACAAGATTACAATTTTGTGAAGTAGAAAAAAAAATAATTTTATGGTTGGGGGTCACCACATGAGGAACTGTAACTGGCCGCAGCGTTAGGATGGTTGAGAACCACTGCTCTAAGCAACCACCTTTAGGGAGACAGGACGCAGGAAGAGGGTGGATGAGGACCTTTGGGAGGGATGGAGGAAGAAACAGAGGCATGATGAAAACTAGTCTGGACCACCCGAGAGCAAAGTCTGCGCTTGTAAGCCCCAATCTGGGCTCCAGGGAGGGGCTGGGCCCTGACGGAAATAACAGGTGCTCTTTCCTGAGGTATTCCTGTGCATGGGGCTGTGAGAAAGACTGCCTATGGCCTTCATTTGATTTCTCTCAACATTTCTGTTACACAGATGACCAAAACCAGACTCAGAAAGGGGAGGAGTTTTACACAAAGTCTCTCGACATGGATATGAATCTATGTCTGCCTGACTTCTGAGCCTGCCACTTACATGGCAAGGGGTCGCCAAACTGTGGCCCCCGAGACCTTTTGTGGAGGAAGGACCAGTGCTTTGGGGGGATGGAAACTGGGGCTGACAAGTCATCAGAGGGAAGGTGTCTTTTTCAGAGATGCCATCGAGGATGTCTGCTGTTCTAGAAGGAGGATGGGAGTGCTACCTGGGGATGATGCCCATTGGGGGAGGTGCTTTCAGGTACATTTTATTAAGTGATTTGCTCAGATACCCAGGTTGAGTGAGAGCTCACAATTTCCTGGATTCCAGACAGTCAGACTGTTGCCAGGGTATAGGACACTAGGGCAGACACCCATCACCTATGTGTGCTGATGAAAGCTACCATCTCCTGAGCAGTACCCTGGCAGACTGCCAGGCCACGCACCTGTGTTCTCTCACAATCTCCTAGTCCAGCCTCCAGGGCAGGTGTTATAATCCCATTTTCAAGGTGAGAACACAGGACTAGAGAGATGGCTTAGTGGGTAAGAGCGCACACTGGCTGCCAAGTTCAGTTCTTAGTAGCCACATTGGGCAGATACATCAATACAGCAAGAATAATGAAAACAAGTCTCTAATGACAAGGAAACACAGCCTAAGAGAAGCAAAATAATTAGTATGGGATGCAAAGTGGTTTGTCCTGTTCTCAAACAAGGGTTCCACACCACCCCTAACCATGGTTGTTTCTAAAATGCAACCTGACTTTAAGGAGCACACATACAAGCCGGAGACGGAGCGCTCTGCAGGTAAGAGCATATGCCGCCCTGGCAGAAAACTGGAATCAGATTCCCAGCCTCCACATTTGGCCGCTCGCAGCCACCGGCAGCTCTAGCTCCAAGGGATATCTGATTCCCTGTCCTGAGGGTACCTGCACTCACACATGCACATATTCGTATATCTACCTATAATCAAAAATAAAATCTGTGTCTAGAGAGATGATCAGAACATTTGTTGCTCTGGGAGAGGGCCCAGGGTCAGTTTCCCAGCACCCACATGTGGCTCACAACCATCCTTGATACCAGTTTCAAGGAATCCAGTGACTTCTTCTGATTTTCAAGGGCACCAGGCATGCATATGGTGCCTATTTAGACTGCAGGCAAAACACTTGTTCACATAAAATAAATAAATTTAATTTTTTTAAAGTCTTGAAAAACAGAAAAAACAAAACAAAACAAAAAAAACCCTCACCTCAAACCTCATGGATAGGATTGTGGCACTCACAGTACAGGCCTAAGGGCCTGGGTTCATCTCGGAATCCATGTTAGATAGTGTGTGGTGGCAGAAGTCTGACATCCTAACGCTCCTACTGTGAGGCAGGGGGTGAATCTCAGGGGTTTTCAGAGCTAACTGGACATGTACAAGCAAGAACAACAAAAAGACCATGCATGTTTTAAACAAGATGGGAGGCAATACTGACACCAGTGTTACCCACTGACCTCCGAATATGTCAGTCACAGTAAGTGCATGCTTCAAGTCACAGACAGGGACACACACCAAAATGCAGGCCCACTACATGGTTCTTAAAAAACAAACAAACAAACAAACAAAAACAAAACTTTCACACTTTAAAAAAATTTGGTTTCCATTACACTTACAAATTATATATTATTTGTGTGCATGTACGCATGCGTGCTTGAGTACCACAGCGTGTGTGGAGGTCAGAGGAAAACTTGTGGAAGCCAGCTTTTCCTATCATATGGTTCTTAGGGACTGAACTCAGGTCATCAGGCTTGCCAGCAAGAGCCTTTACCAGCGGAGGCATCTCTCTCTCTGTTTTGTTTATATTTTTCTTTTTTAAAATATTTTTTTCAAGTTTTTTTTTTTAAGATCTAGTTATTTATTTTATGTGAGTTCACAGTCACTGTCTTCAGACACCAGAAGAGGTTGTGATTCCATTACAGATGGTTGTGAGCCATCATGTGGTTGCTGGGAATTGAACTCAGGACCTCTGGAAGAGCAGTCAGTGCTCTTACTCGCTGAGCCATCTCTCCAGCCCCCCCCCACCCCCAGGAGTGCTTTAGGAGTTACCTGCATTGTCTCAGGGGAGAAGCAGCAGAGAACTGAGCAACAAGCAGGCTTATGTAGCGTTTCCTGGGGAGGGACTTCTCCAGGGTGGAGATTTTCAGGGTGGGAATAGGTGAGATTTCATGCTCAGGGATTGGTGGGTTTTCATACTTTTTTCCTCCCAAACTATGAAGTGGGTTCAGACCATTCCCTTATTATTCTTTCAAAAATATTATTTTGTTTTTATTTCATGTGAATTGGTGTTTTGCCCTGCATATTTGTCTGTATGAAGGTGTCAGATCCCCTGGATCTCAAGTTACAGACAGTCGTGAGCTGCCATGTGGATGCTGGGAATTGAACTCGGGACCTCTGAAAGAGCAGTCAGTGCTCTTAATCATTGAGGAGCCATCTCTCCAACTCCTAACAATTCTTTTCTTATTCATTTAAAACGTCTATCTATCTATCTATCTATCTATCTATCTATCTATCTATCTACCTATCTGTATGTACATATACACACATACGTGAAGGCGTGCACACACACACACACACACACACACACACACACACACACACACACACACAGAGGTTAGATGCTAACTTTTGTGAGTTGATTCTCTCCTTCCGTTATGTGGGTCCTGGGGATTGAACCCCGGTTTTCAGGCGTGACGGCAAGAGCCTTGACTGACTGAGCCATCTTGCTCCTTAATTTTTCAAGTCTCTGGAGCTAGATCATAGGTCATGACTTTTTTTTCTTTTTCTTTTTTTTTTGAGACAGGGTTTCTCTGTGTAGCTTTGGCTGTCCTGGAACTCACTCTGTAGACCAGGCTGGATTCACAGAGATCCACCTGCCTCTGCCTCCAGAGTGCTGGGATTAGAGGCTTGTGCCACCATACTTGGCTAGTTAATGCCTTTGAAAGACTTGCTAACCCCTTCCCCCAGCTTAAAAGTAAAATCAAGAGAGTGAAGGACCTCACAAGTAAAGCTGAGTTGAGGCTTACGAACCCTGTTATGAATCTCTGGAGTGTATTTTTAGGGTTTCTTTTAATTTATAGGAAGTGATACTGGCTGGTCTCTTGGGGCAACCCTAGAAGATTTAGAGTTAAAAGAAGTGTGTTTAAATTATCAAGAAGCAGCTCATAGCATGGGTGGGACCCGGATGTTGCAGAAACGAATGTTGAGAATGACATGTTGAATGCACTGAATCCTATCCCTGTGGGACTCTGTTCAGTGTTGCCCTCTGTAGAGTAATTCTTATCCTTCTGGTGGTGGGGAGCTGGGGACAGCAACCGGAAGAAGGACTGAGGCCAGCTTGAGCCAGCAGCCTCAGGACTCTGGAGGAAGAACTGGAGTTCTCCTTTCCTGCTGGGTCTTTGGGAGCACCGAAGAGTCGTGTGCATCTGTTCGGATTAGAGGGTTCTGAATTCTTGCTTTGCTAGATGGCAGAAAGACTCGATTTGACAGCAGAGAAAAAAACCCAAATAGACCTCATACTGTGGGGGCTCGCTTCTCTGCTTTGGATTTCCTCATTGGCTACGACTGTGTCTTGGCTAACTTTCAACATGCCTGTCAAACACCCCTTCCAGCCTCCCACTTCTGTTTCTAGGTCCATCTAGGACAGTGTCTTGCATGCAGTGACAAACAGTACCTCCACAATGGCCAGTGCTGTGATTTGTGCCAACCGGGTGAGATGCCAGCCCTCCTACCCTGTACCAAGACCCTTTCCCTCTTGTTTTGCTGATGAATGCAGGCCCCATGTGTGAACTGTAAACTCAAGTCCAAAATGACCCATTTCCTCCCTCTTCCTTGATGCCAGAAGGCCCCAAGCTGTCCCTTCCCTTCCTTCTTCTTTACTCATGTAGGGTCTGATATGTCCATCCCTAAGCTCCAACCCCTCTCCCCGGCTCTAACCCCCTGCCCCCCCCAGCCCCGGCTCACTGGGTTGTAACACAGTCTGAGTCACAGGATTGGCCCAACCTGCCTCATGTCCTCCTGTTTTTCAGGAAAGAGACTGGCAAGCCACTGCACAGCTGTTGAGAAGACTCAATGCCACCCATGCAACTCAGGCGAATTCGTAGCCCACTGGAACAGGGAGATCCGCTGTCATCAGCATAGACACTGTGAACACAGTGCGTGGGGCTGCCTGGGAAGGGGAACTTGAGAACCGGGTTGATATTCTTAACACTGAAGTCCCTCTGATGTTAGTGGCCAGGGTCTGTCCTGGTGAGCTGGAGTCTGGGTTGAAGGAGTTAGTAGATTGACATCTGTATTAGGAAGAGTAAGAAAACCAGCCAGTGATGTGAGGAATGGGGTCCTTGCTATGGCCCGGTGGGTTTTCCCATCCTTCCTTCTCATCTCCACTCAGATCAAGGGCTTCGGGTTCAGAAGGAGGGTACTGCAGAATCGGACACTGTCTGTACCTGTAAGGAAGGTCAGCACTGCACCAGCAAGGATTGTGAGACGTGTGTTCAGCACACACCCTGCGACTCTGGCTTTGGAGTTGTGAAGATGGGTAAGCAGCCCGCCTGGGGAAACAGCTCTGTGGGTGAGAGAGAAGAGTTGGGGTGAGCAGTGGGCCTTTGGCCTTCGGAAGCTGAGGGCAGAGAAGTTCCCACCTGGACTGGCATCTTCCCTCCAGTTAACAGGACATGGGCTCTCGTGGATTCTGACCTTGACTCTGGGCAGCTTTCTGCTGGGTTGTGGCCTTCATGGGCTGCACTGCACTGGGGCAAGGAGCTGAGGGCAGGTGCTTTTTCCTGCCCTGCTTGTCTACTGCCTCCTTCTGGGAGTCAGACACTGTGGTCCCAAGTGTTTGCTGATGCCTCCTCCCACATCCTCCCAGCCACTGAGACTACTGATACTGTCTGTCATCCCTGCCCAGTCGGCTTCTTCTCCAATGAGTCATCACTTTCCGAAAAGTGTCGTCCTTGGACAAGGTATACGGGTCACCTCTCCCTAACCAATAGTAGGGTGGGTCCTGTCTCAGTCTCTTTAGCCACCTGCTGTTCACCCCCATGGCCTCACCTACTCTTGAATGTGACCTTGTGGCTGGCCTAAGGGACACTTTGTGCAGTTTTTCTAGCCTGCTTTTGCTTAGTTAATAGAGCCTGTTGCTCTCTATCTCTTCTTGAAGTCTCTTCTTAAGGCATCATGATACCCCTTCCTCCTCTTTTCAGTTCACTTTCTTGGTGTGTGTGCGCATGTGCATGCATCTGTGTGTGCACATGTTCATGTGTGCATGTGCATGCATGTGTGTATGTGTATGCACGTGTTCATGTGTGTGTGCATGCATGTATGTGTGTGCACATGTTCATGTATGTGCATGTGGGTGCATGTGTCAGCTATCCACTTGGTGTGGCGCTCCTCAGGCACTGGGATTAACAACCACTTGCTACCAAGCCTGGAATTTTTTTTTTTTTATTGTGGGTTCTAGGGCTTGAACTCGGGCCCTCAGGTTCACGGTGCTTTCCTGAGTAAGTTATCAATGTTCCCAGGCCTTCTGGACTCTTGTGTTTGTCAGGCTTTGTCTGGGTTCTCTGACCACTTTTTCCCACCTCTCCTTGGCTATTTTGTCTACATCTATGGCTCCATCTCCCTCTGGATCTGTTGTTTGGGCCCCAGATGGTCGGGTCCCACTGTTGAATGTAATGGATCTCCAGTACCTCAAACTTCGTAAATCCAGAACGGGCCTCTTCCAAGTCCTGAGCCCCAAGTGGCAGACAGGTTCTGGCTACAGGCAGTCACACAGTAAGCTGCCCACCCTTGCCTTCACCTCCACATCAGTCAGGCCTGTGACGTCTGGTATGAATGCCTTGGGAATCCACCTCTTTACCCTCTAGCATGGTCACGTGAGTTTGTGCCTCCTCACTGTGGTGTGGTGCCGGCTCCTCATAGGCTCCCTTCCTTTGGTGTTTCCCTTGGCTGCTTTGTGCCATGTTGTGAGCTTCCATAGTCCCTTTTGGATCTCAATGCCTCATGATTTAAAGCGTGCCATGGCTCACTGCTGCCGTTGGGAGGAAGCCCAGACTCCCTGGAATGGGGCTGTGCCGTTCAGCTGTGTTTCCCATCTCTTCCTCCACACCCCTGGGCGCACTCACACCCCTGGGCACACTCACACCCCTGGGCACACTCACACCCTTGGGCGCACTACTTACTCTTTTGCTTCAAAGTCTCCTGTTTGGGAGAACACATAAACACATCCCTCATTCCTTTTATTACATCTCACATTTATGTTTTTTGTTTTTAAAATGGGCAAACTTGTCTCCTCAGGTTGTTTTCTCACTACTCCTTCAGAGGGAGAGAGAGAGAGAGAGAGTTACAGAGAGACAGAGAAACAGAGAGACAGAGACACAGAGAGACAGAGACACAGAGAGAGACAGACAGACAGAGACAGAGAAAGAGGGGAGAGGGAGAGGGAAAAACAGGAGGAGAGACAGAGGGACAGAAAGACAGAGAGACAGAGAGACAGAGACTCTGCTAATAAACAAACACATTGACACACTCCTCCCCCTCTGCCACACATGCAAGCACATGCACGCACTGGTCTCTCCTGTGGTTGGAGTAGTGCCTGCTTGCGGCTTGCACTTACAGTCCTCACTGGTGGGTTCAGCTGAGGTTCCTGGCCTGTAGTCAGATCTGCAGCCACCGCACTGCCCCACCTTAGCTGGTGCATGCTGCTCTTTCAACTTTTATACCCTTTGGGGGCCCTTCTGATCTTTGGGGATCCCCAAATCTGCCTCAGTATGTGTGAGACCCTTGGTTTCTTATCGGGAATTGGGATACCTTTACTCTTAGGAGGCTTCAGCGGATTTGTAAAGGTGCTGAGGGCCTTTGTTTCTCACACAAGGCTAGAGCATGTGCTCTCTCTGAAGCCTCTCTTCCACCACATCTGGGTCTTCCTTTGCTGCATCCCTCTCAGTCCACGCCTCCCAGGATCACCCATCCACACCTCACATCTCCATTCCTGTCCTGCCTCTGGCTGCCTGCTCTGCTACAACATCTCCAGAAGCTGCCTGGGAGCAGCAGATCCTCCTTCCAGTTAGGTCATCTGGCTAATGCCAAGGTCACTCTAGCTGCCTGCAGCTGCCCTGCCCAGAGCTGCTCACCACCACACTTGTCACCATGTGACTCCCCTCCTGTCACACTGTGACAATAGCTGTGTCTTCCATAGCTGTGTCCAACTTTCCCCACCCTTCAGTGCCTTCTGATCTCCCTTTCATGGAGAAGTCTTCCCAGAAGACCCTAAAACCAGAGCTTCTTAATGGGGACCAGTTTTGTTCTCTGTGGGGCATTGGCCACATCTGGTCATCTTTCAGAAGCTGGACTTGGTGAGGGGGCTGTTGCTGGCATTTAGTTACTGGTGACAAAGATGCTGTTAGATATTCCATGAAATGTAGGACATTTCCCAGCACAAAATAGCTGCAGGTTGAGAAGCGCCACCTTAGACCAAACTTATCCACTTCCTGCCTTCTTATCATCTACATTCCTGGCTATCCTCATTTCAATATGGCTGTACCCTTTCCTTTCTGTGGATTTTTGTCCTTCCCTTCCCTTAACTCTCTCTCTCTCTCTCTCTCTCTCTCTCTCTCTCTCTCTCTCTCTCTCTCTTCTCTCTCTCTCTTGCTCTCTTGCTCTCTCTCTCTTGCTCTCTCGCTCTCTCGCTCTCACTTTCTTGCTCTCTCCCTCCCTTCTTCCTTCCCTTCTCTGCATGTGTGTGCATGCACATACATGTGTAAACATGTGTCTTTGTGCAGCTGTGAGGATAAGAACCTGGTGATCCTACAGGAAGGAACAAGTGAGACTGATGTCGTCTGTGGTGAGTCCAGGGGAGAATGGGCCTTGCCAAGTATTTGGGAAGCAGGGAACTGAGGAGAGACTGAGGCACACAGGAACACTGACTGGGGTAGGAGTGAGAGCAAGAGGCAGTTTGGGGTATAGTACCTTAACTCCTGTCTTGGGAGCTGGATTAGTCACATCCTTGTCTGAGCCTCAGTTTCTTCAACTGTGAAATGGATTGACAACAGTTCCTTCCTCCCTTACTTGGGTAATGTATGTGCTTGGCATGGAATTTTGCAGTTTGGAAACTGTTGCCCCTTGCTTGAGGTTCAGGTACACTGTCACAGTGTCGCCTGGTAACAGTTTGGACGCTAGGATGTGAATCTTAACCACCCACTCCCCCTGCAATGGGTCACAAACTCAGATAACAACAGAGACCAGGCCATCATTGAATGAGTAAAGACAGAGATGGGTAAGAGAGCTAGGTCTGGTGAGCGGGCCTGTTAGCACAGCTACTTAGAAAGCTGAGGCAAGAGCTTTGTAAGTTCAAGGCTAGCCTAGGCAGCTTAGGAAGACACGTTTCGACATAGAAAGAGGTCTGCTGAGATGGGTCATTAAGTTAAGCTCTTGCCTGATGGTCCAGCTTCCATGCCCAGCATCCATGTAAAGGTGGGAGGAGAGAGCCGGCTCCTAAAAGTTGTTCTCTGACCGCTGCATGCTCAGCACAGCACATGTGTGTGCGCA
Source organism: Rhabdomys dilectus (assembly GCA_019844195.1). NCBI lineage: Eukaryota > Metazoa > Chordata > Mammalia > Rodentia > Muridae > Rhabdomys > Rhabdomys dilectus. The sequence goes on from JADRCG010010227.1 coordinate 676,625, forward strand.
CACATCACGTGCACACATCATGTACATGCATACACACAATAATAGTAAATAAAAGTTTAAATATGTTTCTAGGGCCGGAGCGGTGGCACTTGCTGCTCTTACAGAGGACCTGGGTTCAGTTCCCAGTGCCCACATCCAGCAGTGGACAACTGTTCATGACTCCAGCTCCTGGGGATCTGATGTCGCTGCTGGCTCTAGGCACACACACAGTGCACATACATACCACTAGGCACTCTCAAATACACATAGGTACAAATTGTTGCAAATTAAAAACCTTATCAAAAAAAGTAACAAGAGAGCTAGGGCTGGAGCTCAGTGGTGGAGCAGTTGTCCAGCATGTGTGGTCCTAGGCTAGACCCCCACGTTTGTCTAGCATGTGTGAGGTCCTAGTTTAAATCCTCACACTTGTCCAGCATGTGTGAGGTCCTGGGTTAGACCCCCATTGCTGCAAAGTAAAAGAAAATAAAAGTGCAGTCTCTTTGCTTTTTCTCGAGGTTGCTTCCCCCCTTGGGAAGGTGTGACTGGATGGAGTGTGAAAAGCACTTGAGTTCATGTGTAACATTTAAGGAAATATTGTGAAGGGGCAGCGAGCAAAAGAAAACATTTTGAGATGATGCTAGAAAAACGAAAACATAAAAACCAAACCAAACCAAAACAAAACAAAAAACTCAAAACAAAAAAACAGTGATGGGCCAGGCGGCGGTGGCGCACGCCTTTAATCCAGCACTTGGGAGGCAGAGGCAGGTGGATTTCTGAGTTAGAGGCCAGCGTGGTCTACAGAGTGAGTTCCAGGACAGCCAGGGCTACACAGAGAAACCCTGTCTCGAAAAACCAAAAAATTAAATAAGAGCTGACCTTGCCAGATGCACAACCCTGCCTGCCCTCTTCTTCTTCTTCTTCTTCTTCTTCTTCTTCTTCTTCTTCTTCTTCTTCTTCTTCTTCTTCTTCTTCTTCTTCTTCTTCTTCTTCTTCTTCTTCTTCTTCTTCTTCTTCTTCTCCTTCTCCTTCTCCTTCTCCTTCTCCTTCTCCTCTTCCTCCTCCTCCTCCTCCTCCTCCTCCTCCTCCTCCTCCTTCTCCTTCTCCTTCTCCTTCTCCTTCTCCTTCTTCTTTTTTGGTTTTTTTGAGACAGGGTTTCTCTGTGTGGCCCGGGCTGTCCTGGAACTTACTCTGTAGACCAGGCTGGCCTCGAACTCAGAAATCCACCTGCCTCTGCCTCCCAAGTGCTGGGATTAAAGGCATGCACCACCGTCGCCCGGCCTGCCTGCCTTCTTTATCCTAACCTTGGCCCTGGTTCCAATACAAGTTTCTTTAAAAGCCAGGAAGCCACCTATGGGCCTTTGTTTGTTTCACCGGTGTCTGCCTCCTGACCTGTGAGCTGGGTGTGGTGGTACAGGCATGAGAACCCCAAGTTCAAGGGCAGCCTGAAGCACTTAGAGAGACTCTGTCTCAAAGAGGGCCTACCTTTATGACTGAGGGTGTGTGTGTGTGTGTGTGTGTGTGTGTGTGTGTGTGTGTAACTGCGCCCACGGGGAGGTGGTTGCACCCCTTGCCTCTGAGACCACCTGCCCTTTGGTCCTTTCACTTGTCACTTAGAATAGCAGCGTAGACACAAGAGACATTTTATTTGTCTCCTCCACACTTCCATAGCAGATGTAACAATTCAGCACAAGCGCTGCGCACACGCAGTGTAGGGAAGGGTGAAGAAGGCAGGCGGGCTGTTCCTTCACTCCACAGCTGACGAACGCACCAGATGGGAAGCTGGCTCCCAGGGGCGCATATCATCCCAACTGCAATCTCCCAGGGCTGGAGAGACAGCTTGAAGGGTGGGAGTATTTACTGTGCAGGCATGAGCCAGGCGTGGCCATGCCACATGTGACTGGGACCTTAAGACTATGTGTGTAGGGGGTTGGCACTAGAAGGAGAATTGTAGTTCGTTACCGCACAGACTAGCTCCAGGCTCGGTGAGAGACTGTCTCAACAAAAGGTGTAATATGATTGACACATGCGTCCTCCTCTGGCCACTGCACACACCTGAACATACACCAGGCCCACAGACACCATACCCTCCCCCGCAAAGATGGAATCTCTCAATTTATAAACATTGGCAAATACCATAAAGCATCTTAAAAGTTCCCCTAGTGGCCACATTACCCCACAATGCTACTGCTTGGAAGCTTTGATATCAGAAGGCCTGAATTCTGGGAGGATACAACTGCTTTGGGCAAGGAGTGGGACTACCCACCAGTGGGAGCACCTGCCAGTGGGAACACCTGTCAGTGGGAGCACCCGCCAGTAGGAGCAGCCACCAGTGGGAGCAGCCACCAGTGAGGTCCACTCAAGTCTGTCTCTCCAGGTTTCCAGTTCCGGATGCGAGCCCTGCTGGTCATTCCCGTTGTGATGGTCAGCCTCACCACCATCTTACTGGTGTTCCTCTATATCAGTGAGTGCTGAGGAGGGGAAAGGGAGGGAGGATTCAGCCCTGCAGAACCAGCTACTAATTGATCCTGACTCGACATCCCAATTCCCCACCCCTTCTTCCTCTTCCTCTTCTTCTTCTCACTAGAAAAGGTGGTCAAGAAACCAAAGGATAATGAGGTAAGCCATCCCTGAGAGAGAGAAGCTGGGAAGAGTGACTGGTGGGCAGGTAGGGAGGCTCATGGCATATGGAGACAGACTACTACTCAGTGAGCAGAGAGCTTGTGTTGGATCCCTGAGTGTGGATCCAATATCCATTAAAGAGGCCCGTCATGCCAGAGCTGGCGGGGGAAGTGGACACAGATCTCCAGAGCTTGCTAGCCAACCGTGTGGTACTCCGGGTTCCAAGAGAAACCCTGACTTGGAAAATAAGGGTTGAGAGTGGAAGAAGACACAGGATGTTGACCTCTGACCTCTAATAGTGCGTACATGTGGGTGTGTGGACCCTCTACCCCATGCACATATGCTCAATACCACAACACACACAGACACAGATACAGACACAGACACAGACACAGACACACACACACACACACACACACACACACACACACACACACACACGTGCGTGCGCAAACAGGTCCCTGGAACGTGGAGGGTGACAGTGGGTTACTTGAACCCCCACCCAGCCCTGCTTCCAGTCTTCATCAGGTCCTCTTACCCAATCACTTCCCCTTAGGGTGGAGCTGGGCACCACTGGCAGAGTAATGCTGGCTGTGCTTTCCTCCAGCACTGAATGCGGGGGTTGGGGTGGGGAGACCCACCTTCAGGGGCCAGTAGGTGGAACCAAAGGGGCAGCTTCTCCTTTTGCTGGTGGGCAGTGGCTCTGGAAATTTCATGCCAGATTTTATCTGTCCAGCAGGGGGCAGGAGGCATCCAAGAAATCAGCTTTGGTACTCCCCCCCCCCCCACCTAATCCTCCCACACCAGTGAAAGGGATTTGGAGGAGGGATTCTATTCCTCAGAGGCAGGATGGCTTTGTGGCTAGAGCTGACCTTGGATCTCATACCTTGGCTTCCCAGGCCTTACCCCCTGAGGCTGGAAGGCGAGATCCTGTGGAGATAGAAGATTATCCCGGTCACAACACCGCTGCTCCAGTGCAGGAGACACTGCATGGGTGTCAGCCTGTTGCACAGGAGGATGGTAAAGAGAGTCGTATCTCAGTGCAGGAGCGGCAGGTGACAGGCAGCATAGCCTTGAAGCCCCTGGTCTGAGCCCTGGAACTGCTTTGGAGACGGCAGATCAACAGGTTGGGAGCAGGGGCCTGGCTCTGCCAACTGTTGACATTTGAAGCTTGCAAGGAGCCAAGACAGAGCCCAGTGCAGCTCACTTTCATGCCTGCTCCTCTGTCATCGGTCGACTTACTTTTTAAGATAGAGGAAAAGCTTGGGCACCGGGGGTCCGTAGTAATATCTACAGAGTGCAGCAATGCAGGACCCAGAGATATCTTGCTGGGACTTTTGCTGTAAGGAGTCACGGACACAGGAGTCCATGGCCTGTGGTTTGTGGCAATCAGAAGACACCTGATTGCCCATCAGCGGGGGACTGGCTAAATAAATGTGTAATTATTTATACAACGGGGGTCTCAGAAACACTAGCAGGTGGGGCAGAAAACAGGTAGTGGGATGATGAAACAGCTTTTAAAAACACATTCCAAAGCAGGTAAGATGGCTTTGTGGGTAAAGGAGCCTGCCACCCAAACCTGATTACCTGATTTTGATCTCTGGGACTACCCGGTAAAAGGGGAGAACCAAATCCAGATGGTTGTGATGCACACATTTGACCTCTATGTGTGCTCGGTGGCATATGTACCCATGTGTGCATGTGTGGGCGTGTGTGCGCACATATCCCAAGATGGATGTGGTGGTGTATTGTAGACATTATTTAATCCTGACCCCGGGTTTCTACAGGGGCGTTACCATTTAGTTCCTGAATAAAAGACGTACTCAACCTTTATATTTACAATAAGCCTCAAACAGCATGAGAGCTGGGCAGCTCCATCCTCCCCTTCGTGCTCCCCTCCATCTACTTTTCTATCCATAACCACCAGTTATTACTTACTACTTACTATGTCTCATCTGGGTTGCTCTTAACTCCAATTGGCAAGCCCTGAGGGCCACGTTCTCTTAAACTCACCTACCCCATGGCGGCTTCTCTCTTTTCCATTCACCTTCTTCTCCCTCTTGGTTCTCTTCCAACTTCAAGCCCAGGAATCCTAAACTCCACCTATGTCTCTCTTGCTCAGCTATTGGCTGCTGGCATCTTTATTTACCAATCGGAAATAACTTGGTGTGTGTGTGTGTGGGGCGGGGTTGGTCACTTGAGGGGATCTACAGTTTGGACTCCAGGTCTTGGGGGGCCCGAACTTAGCATTACAATACACAGTGAGATCAAACCTCAACAGTGGTGCATGCCTGTAACCCCAGCATCCAGGAGGAAGAGGACCAAGAGTTCTAAGGCTAGCCTTGGATATATAGTGAATTCAGGGTCAACCTGGGCTACATGATACTGTCTCAAGAACAAACATTAAAGAACGACAACGTCTCCCAACAACCCGGACCAAGCACACAATATCACACACCCTTCAAACAGTTTTAATATACAGTATGACAACGACAGTATGTAAGCGGGCTGCATATTATATTTGGATATAGCATATATAGATATGGAAGGAAAGCTAAGAAACCGTGAATGCCTGTGTGGGTAAGATTTCCAATGAAGTCTGGAAAACCCCAACTGCAACGGTGGTCTGGCGAGATGGGTTAAGAGCAGCAGCTCCTGCGAGGGCTCTTGGTTCCGTTTCCAGCACTCACACAGTGGCTCATAGCCATCCAATTTCAGGGGCTCTGATACCCTCTTCTGACATCATGGACACTGCACACGTGTGATGCACGTATACCACACAGGCAGAACACTTGTACACATAATATAAAAGAACAATTTTTTTTTTTTAAAGAATGATGTGGTCTGAGGGGATTGGGTGAGAGTGCTTTGTTTCCCATAATGCTTCATTATTTTTCCAAGAGTAGAGTCATGTAATGCTCACATCATTTTAAAACATTATCAAACATGTACAAAGGAGTCTAAGGGTAGACATGCTAGGCCATGATATATCTAATTTGCTGTTAGGCTGGAAGAATTAGGATATTTACTGAGCTTAAGTAAGCATGTCCTCAGACTGCTGTGTCTCCAGGGAGTTTTGCCTGTGTGCTCAAGTTCATCGGTAAGCTAGCAAGACTTCAGGTACACAAAGCAGCCTTATAGGGCAGGCAGCATCCAAATCCCTCTCTGTTTTGCAGGGGTGGGGATGGGTACAAAGAGGTGGAGTGACTTGCTATTGGTGACACAGTGCTGTGCAGTGGCCCATGGACTCTTGGTTCCAAGCTGCTCCAAGCTCTGTCTCTCTGCTTTCCAGAACCTAACCATAGTGGGCAACAGCTTTCAGGGAGATCCTGGGTCCCCTGCTGCCTTCTGACCCCCCCAATGCTTCCCAGTCAGATGGTGCCCTCTCCTGCCCCACGACAACATCTCAGGATAAAAATAGACCATCCTGTTCTCTTTTCCTGCTGTGCCAACTGAGGGGGAGCCTAACCAGGAGGAGCAGCAGATGGAGTGGGAGCAGAGGGGAGGGAAGGAAGGCTGGGGGACAAGGCGGGGAAGGAGGAGCCCTACCAAGGAAGTGCCTTAAAGTGTTCCTGTACAGACTCCTACTGAGGTTTAACCCATGGGTCTCAGACTGTTTGGATCACACTGCTTAGAGAATAGGGATGGCTATGGCTGGTCCTGATGGAAGTTGGGGATGCTGTGGGGTGGAGTGGGGGTGCAGCTGAAAGCCAAGAGAAGGACACCTGGCTTTGGCAGTCTTCCCAGAAGAGCTTCCAGGGCCATTTGGTGGCACCAGGTGGAAGCTTCAGTTTAGAAAGCAGAGGGAAATATGACAGAGGGGGAGGGGAACTTTGGGGTCTAATACTTATCCCCTGCCTAGAGCCCAAATGTTGGTGTCACTAACTTCCACGGCAGGGTGTGTGTGTGGTTTGGTTGTGTGTGTGTGTGTGTGTGTGTGTGTGTGTTGGATAGAGGCAAAAGACTCTCATCTCCCACCTGTTATCCGGGTGACCTTGGGTCAGTCACTGCCACCCCTTTGCCTCTCTGTTAAAGGGCAGCTGTCACATCCTCATGGCTGTTGGTGGCGGTTGCTTCCAGATTCTCCTCCAGGTTACAGGTTCTTGGATTTGAAGGAACAAAGTGACCAACTGTGAGGGTTGCTGAGCGACAGATTGCTGGGCCGTACCTACCCCTGTTTCTGGCTCAGATCTGGGACCAAGACCAAGAATTTGCATTTCCAGCAAGTTCCCCAGGTGGTCCTGATGCTGTGGGATCAGAGAACACATTTGAGAACAGCTGCCCTTGGCGTTCACATTGCTGAGTAGGCAGTGGGTTTCCCATTGGCTTTGGGATTGATGTCTGGGGCTTTCCCCGTCCTAAATACTTTTGCGGCTGTTGTGGCTGCAGGCCAGTCTGGGGACAGCTAGGAGAATTAGTTCCCAGGAGCACACACTGTCAGTCCAGCTAATTGAGACAGTGTCTTATGCAGGCCAGGCTGGTCTGAAACTCATCACAGAGCCGAGGAGGACGGCCTTGGACTTCTGACTGTCCAGTGCTGGGGTTATTAAAAGCATGTGCACCACACACAGCTCAGTGCTTGTCAAGGGACTAAACCTGGGGCGTGATGCATGTCAGGCAAGTGCTATGTCAGCCGAGCTGCACCGCATCCCTGAGGGATGACTACACTCCATTTCCCTAGAGTGACGTAACCCCACACATTGTCTTGTTGCTTTCTGTCTGTCACTTTCTCGGTTCAACCTGTTCACTGGCTCAACTCCCTGACCCACTGTCTGCCTCCATTCACGTCTCTGGTCTGCTTCTGGAAGTTTCTTCCGAAAGTCTGCAGAGCCAAGCATAGGAAAGCAACTTGTGTATCTTTTAGCTTCCCTCCCAGAGGGAAGAGGTGGGCAAGCTCTGGTTATAGGGCAGGCAGCTTAGCCACGAGCTATCTGTGATGCCCGGTGTTCCCTACAGTATGGCCATCTGTCACACACCCCTGATGAATGACTGGTTTTCTAAGGGTCCTGCCCAGCCTGAATATTATAGGGAGGACCAGCGGGGGGTGGGGTGGGGGTGGGGCTACTCCTCTAGTGGCAGATGGAGGGGTGGCTGTGAAGCTGGCAGTGGCCAGCAGGTGGCAGCAAGGTAACATCCTAAAGTCCTTGGTGGCCGCTTGGCAGTCCTGGGTGATTCTGGCTCTGCTTTGAGCTGGCTCTGCACAGGGCCCACGCTTTGGAAACCAAGCCTCGCCTCCTGCCTTACTCCTCAGCTCTGATTAAAACTTGACAGGCAGTCTCAGTCTGACCACTCCTTTTGAGGTGTGGGATCTTACTGCACCCATTTCACAGATGGGGCTTAGAGGCCAAACTTGTTTGGATTAGAGCTGAGATCTGGATCTAAGTTCACTTCCATCAAGACTGGGACAAATGGGAGTCTGAGCTGGACAACCAACCAGTAGAGGAAGTAGGGCTGGAGACTAGGAAAGAGGAGGCCACCTGGGCCAAGATCCCTTCCCTGGGGCAGAGTCTATTGGCTCTTAAAAGTGCTTCTCAGGAGGAACGAGAGAGTTGCGTGTTGTTTCCCAACATGGTACACAGAGGGTTTAGGATGGAAAGACAAGGAATCACAATGTATACAATCCTTTGCTACTCTCTCTCTTTCTCTCTCTCTCATGTCTGTGTGCATACACATATAAAGTCGAGCAGGTCTGGCAGAATGTTCTAAGCACATTGTCGTCATCCTCTGCCATTCAGGAGGCTGGACGAAGCGCTGGAGGCTTCGGCTGTACTTGGTGCACAGCGATCTGGGCCCAAGGCCCTGAAATCCCAGACTTGGCCACTGCTTTTGGGCAGCCTAACTAGGTACAACAGTGCCCTGGGGTGGACCTTTTCCAGGTGTGCGCACACAGACGCCCTCTTGCAGGCTCAGGCTTTGCAGGAGGTTCCTTGGGCAGCAGAAGTTATTAAAGGCTGTGCCCTGGAGGATTGCTCTCCCCTGGAGTCAGCCGGGCATAGAAAATTACAAACCCACCAGCAGGGGTGGGGAGATGCAGTTTTAATTTAAAATGGGGGTGGGGAATCGTGCTGCAGTTTGGGGTGGGGTGGTCCTTCCTGAAGGAGGCTTTTCTGGAGCTAGTAGTGATTCTAGAAAGATCACCCAGCAGGTGTTCCCCAGGGGCAGTGGGTTGGGGACTGTGCTTCCTTCTCGCGATTCATCTCTTCTCCATCACCAGGCCTCCTGTCTCTTTCCCTGCAGACCTTCATATCCTGCTGGGCCTTAGCACTCAGCTAGCCCCTGACTCCTCACACCAGGCCTCCCTCCCACTTCCTTCAGGGATCGTCTGGCCCTCTGCTCCATCCTTCCCGCTTCCTGCCCACCTCCTTCATCTCCAGCCCACTCCACTTCACCCAGGTTCTCTCTCAAACAAGTGTTATTGTTTGGGCTAATTATAAAAGTCGTAACTCCCGAGTCACACCCCCATCCAAGCAATGAACAGGGCCAGGAAAACAAGGCCACCTGTGCGCCTCCCACCATCCTGCCAATCATAAGGTACGGCCCTTTCAGAATTGCTTTTTGTGCCACAAATAGTTTAAAAACTTGAGATATTATTATATGCACTGTTTTGTAAGCAGCCTTCTCTGCTTAGTGGGACACACCAGATGTCTCTCCGTGCCAATAAATATATAGAATGACAACATGGTTTTCAGATTCCATTTGCATGGCAGCCTCCTGACTCCTTAGGAAACCAGGAAACCGATGTTGCTGGACTAGAGGTGTACTCTCTTCTGGTCTTCCTCTGGAGCCTTCTGCGCTCTCTCTCTCTCTCTCCCTCCCTCTCTCTCTCTCTCTCTCTCTCTCTCTCTCTCTCTCTCTCTTTCTCTCTCTCTCTCCCCTTCCCTCCTTCCCTCTCTTTCTCTTCCTCCATCTTCCATTTTCCTTTCCATCCACCCCCTCTACTTCCTTTCCTGCCTCCATCCTTGACATCTCTGGCCCCAGTTGTCCTCTTCAAGCTCTCTGCACCCCGCCAAGGGCTGAGGGGGTCGTCTGTGTTTAACACCCGCTCCCCTGTGTCCCCTGTGTCAGCCGTGTGCCATCTCATTAGCTAGCCTGTCCCCCCAAGTGAGGCAGGCAGGAGCCACTGTAGCAGCAAGAGGCCTAATTGAATGTAACTAATTATTCACTCCCTTAAATGGGCCTGGGAGGGACGGAATTACTCACTTCGAACTGGGGAGACAGGGAACTGGCCGGCTGGCAAACAAATCCTGGGGCCTGCAGAGAGGCCTCTCCTTGGAATACTAATTAGGGCAGGAGTGATGAAGGCAGGCAGGCAGGCAGGCAGAGAAGCCTCTTCTGGGTTCTGTCTTGAATAGGATTTCAGGGGTCTGAAGGGGAAGGGATGCCAGTATGGCGGACCCCGGGACAGCCTTACCGTGTGTGTGGAGCCTGGGTTGGGGCACCAGCAAAGGCTAAATGTGTGGAACTGGGGAAGAATGAGTGGGTCAGAGGTGCAGTTGTTACCAGGGGACCCAGCTGGCTAGGAAGATGCCTCTAGTCTTCGAGGCTGCCAAGTGCAGGCTCTATGCTGAAGGGCAGAAGTTTGCAATACCGAAGAGCATGGTTATCTTGAGGAAGTGCCTCATCCCGGTAGGATCAAGCCGGGGGGCTCAGTTCTGGATAGCTGCAGCTCTGGCCCTAGAATGGTCCTGGGTGAAGACTTGACCACCCCATTGGGATCTCTACTCCGACAACATGGGCCCGTGGAGGTCATTTTCTCTCATCTAACACATTCCCAATCACCTCAAGCTCTGGTCTGACTCAGGACTGTGAGAAGCAGCCTCACAGGGATCCAGGAGGCTGAGACCTCAAACCTGAGGGGCTCTGCGCTGCACCCCTCTGGGCTGCGCTTAAAGGTCACTGGGGACTGCCCAGATATGGGAAAGAGATGAATCAGGCTTGGGGAATGGGGGTACAGGCTAGAGAGAGGGTGAGTAAGGGAGTGTTGGATGTGATTGGTCACACACACACACACACACACACACACACACACACACACACACAC
>JADRCG010010228.1:0-23837 GCA_019844195.1 Rhabdomys dilectus
GAGACACATCTTCCTTCAGATCTCCAACTGTGCCTGTAAGTAGATCCAGTGCTCCAGCTCCCCCTCACACCCAGATACAGTTTGACCACCCCCCAGGAGTTCTGACAGCACCAGGATCACAGGGGTGTCCCCTATTCCTCCCCCAAAACTGGTCTAACTAGGACCCCAGAATCCAGAGGATGCAGGACCTCCCGCCTTACCAGAGACACAAGTTCCTTACAGTTTGTTCCCAGAAGCAGATTCTGTGTGCTCCAGCTGTCCCCACCCCATCCATATCCAGAGACAGCTTGACCCTCAGGAGTTCTGACAACCCAGGCCCATTTATCAGGCTCCCCAGACCACCTTCCATACCTAGAGACATCCTGACCCAACGAGGCCCAACATAACCAGGCTCACAGGAGGGGCAGGCTCCAGTCAGAAACAGCAAGGTCACTTAACACCAGAGATAATTAGATGACAAGAGGCAAGTACAATGATATAAACAACAGAAATCAATGCTACTTGGCAACATCAAAACACAGTTCTCCCGCAACAGCAACTCCTGGGTACTCTAACACACCTGAAAAGCAAAATTCTGATCTAAAATCCCATCTCATGAAGAAGATAGAGGACCTTAAGGAGGACACAGGTAGCTCCCTTGAAGAAATACAGGAGAACACAGGTACACAAGAAGCCCTTAATGAGGAGACACATAAATCCCTCAAAGAAATACAGAAAACACAATCAAGCAGGTAAATAAGTTGAAGAAAATCATCCAGAATCTAAAACTGAAAATAAAACAATAAAGAAATCACAAAGAGAGACAACACGGGAGATGGAAACCTTAGAAAGAGGTCAAGAATCACAGATGCAAGCATCATAAACAGAATACAAGAGATAGGCGAGAGAATCTTGGGTGTAGAAGCTACCATAATAGACAATGACACAATAGTCCAAGAAAATACAAAGTGCAAGAAGCTCCTAATGCAAAACATCCAAGAAATTCAGGAAACAATGAACAGACCAAAGCTAAGAATAATAGGTATAGAAGAGAGCAAAGATTCCCAACTAAAAAGGCAAGTAAACATTTTCAAGAAAATCATAAAAGAAAACATACCTAACCTGAAGAAAGATGCCCACAAATCGACAAGAAGCCTACAGAAAACCAAAGAGATTGGACTAGTAAAGAAACTTCTTCATCACATAATAATCAGGACACCAAATGCACAAAGCAAAGAAAGAACATTAAAAGCATTAAGGGTAAAAGGCCAAGTAACATATGAAGGCAGACCTATCAGAATTACACCAGACTTCTCAACAGAGACTCCAAAAGCAAGAAGATCTTGGACAGGTGTCATACAGACCCTAAGAGAACAAAAATGCCAGCCCAAGCTACTATGCCCAGGAAAAGTCTCAGTTACCTTAGATGGAGAAACCAAGATATTCGATGACAAAAACAAATTTAAACAAAAGCTTTCCACTAATCCAGCCCTACAGAGAATAATAGAAGGAAAAACCCCAAAACAAGGAAAGAAACTATACCCAAGAAAAACCAAGAAATTAATCTTCTCACAACAACCCCAAAAGAAGATAGCCACATAAATATAATTCCACATCAAACAAAAATAACAGGAAGCAACAATCATTGGTCCTTAATATATGTCAACATCAATGGACTCAATTCCCCAAGAAAAAGACATACACTAACTAACTTGAAATGTAAACAAGACCTAGCATTTTGATGCAACAGAAAACACATCTCAGTGACAAAAACAAACACTACCTCAGAGTAAAGGATTGGAAAAAATTTCCCAATGTTTGAACTTTAAATAAATAAAATAATGAATTAATAAAAAGGAAAGAAAAAAATTATGGTCATCGCTTGAGTGGGAGTGTGGCACAATTGCAAAGCCTTTTTCACATGTGTGACTGAGGTTACTTTTTTACATTTTTTTACATTTTTTATAGGTTTTTTTGCATTTTTTTACTTTTTTATATTTTTTACATTTTTTTAATATTTTTTATTCTATTTGTGTGTATGTGTGTGTATGCATACGCAAGTGTGCATATGCGTGCACATGCACGTGCACACACATGTCTACACATGAGGACATGAATGTGGACATGTCTGCCAGAGACTGACACATTCAGAAGACGATGCTCACAGCTAACCACTGATCTGATCAAGGGTTTCCCAATGGAGAAGTTAGAGAGAAGACTGAAGGAGCAGAAATGGTTTGTGACTCCATGAGGAAAGCAATAATACCAACCAACCAGAGCTCCCCAGGGTCTAAACCACCAGCCTGAGATCACATAGGTAGAGACGCATAACTCCAGCTGTATATGTAGTGGAGGATGGCCTTGTCAGGCATAGATGGGAGAGGAGATTCTTGGTCCCATGAACGACGAACACTGAATGGGGGGGAGATGTGAGGGGAGGGAGGTGGGAGTGTGGGGAGGGTAGATGGGGGCACAGCCTCATAGAATCATAAGGAGGGGAATGGGATAGGAAATTTCTGGGTGGTGGGGGGAAGTGGTGAAAGGAGATAAATTCTGAAATGTAAATATAATACCCAATTAAAAAAATTAATGTGGACATGTGGATGTGAAGTTTTGCATGTGCCACAGTGTGTGTGTGTGTGTGTGTGTGTGTGTGTGTGTGTGTGTGTAGGATGACATATGACATCAAGGTATTCATTCTGTCCTTTCACCACATACCTGGGGGCAAGAAATATAGATTTTCAGTAATAACCTTTTCTCATTGAGGATCTGACTGATAATATTTGTAAAGGGACAGACCTTAGATGAAATGCCCTACAGTGGGGAGAGGGAACTTGTAGAGCCCACCTCCAACAGAAAGACAGGGCATTAAGTAAGAGATAAAGTTGCGACCCCACAATCAAAACTCTGACCCATAATTGTTCTTGTCTGAAAGAACTGCAGGGATGGAAAAGAAGAGGACCCTGAGGAAAAGAAGTTCCAGCAACAGGCCCAAAGTAGGATTCAGCTCAAAGGGAGACCCCAAAGCCTGACACTATTACTGAGGCTTTGGAGCACTCACAAAAAGGGACTTATCATGACTGTCCTCCAAAAAAACACAACAAACAGCTGAAAGAGTCAGATGCACTTATTTGTACCCAACCAATGGACAGAGGTTGCTGACCCACATGGTTGAATTAGGGAAATGCTGGAAGGAGCTAAGGAGGAGGATGTCCCTGTAGGAGAACAAGCAGTCTCAATTAACCTGGACCACCAGATTTCTCATACACTGGGCCACCTAAAAGGCAGCATACACCTGCTGATATGTAACCCCCAACAATATATACAGCAGAGGACTGCTGGGTCTGGGTTCAGTCAGAGAAGATGCATGTAACCATCAAGAGGCAGGAGGCCCCAGGGAGTTTGAAAGTCTGTTGGTGTGGAGGGGATGTGTACATCCTTATGGAGACAGGGGTTTGGGGAGGAGGCATGGGATGTGGAACAGTCAGAGGGTGGACCAGGAAGAAAATAAAATCCGGAGTGTAAAAATATAAGAAATAAAGACAGAATAAAGAAAGAGGGAGACAGAGAGAGGGAGAGAGAGAGAGAGAGAGAGAGAGAGAGAGAGAGAGAGAGAGAGAGAGAGAGAGAAGAAAGAGAGAAAGAAAGAAAGAAAGAAAGAAAGAAAGAAAGAAAGAAAGAAAGAAAGAAAGAAAGAAAGAAAGACTTTTTAAAAGAAAAATTATAAAGATGTTCTTAAAAGACAAAATTATAGGGCTACCTTGTCTGTCTTGTATGGAAGAATGCACCTAATCTGGCAGATCTTAATGTACCAGGGTTGGTTGAAAACACAGGGGACCCCACCCTCCCAGAAGAGAATGGGAGATGGGAGGGACTCTGAGAGAAGGACTTGGAGAAGGAGCAGCATTTAGGATGCTAATTGAGATTAATTACTTAATAAAAATAGAAAATAATTGGCTCAGAGGTTAAGAGACCTTTTGCTCCTGCAGAGGACCTGGATTCAATTCCCATTTTTTATACAGTGACTCATAACCATGTATCCATGTACAAACTACATTTCTAGACATATGATTCTTTCTTCTGACCTCTGTGGACACTAGGCATAGACATGGAACAACAAGATAAATGTAGGCAAAACATTCATATACATAGAAAAATATTAATATAAAACTGTGTAGTTCCTCAATAATTTGTTCTATGTTAAACAGTATTTTAGGGAAGCACATTTCTAAAATGACAGATGTGAGATTTTAAAATTTTTTGCCTAAATTAAAATGTCCTCTCATTAAATTCTAAGATTGATATTCATTTTTCTGTAAAAAAAAAGTTTCTATAACAACAAAAGAATTATAAGTATAAGGAAAAACATCTTCAAAAATATATCTACCATTCAGTATGACTTTTTCCAGCTTAAACTAACTTGTATTTTAAAACACTTTGTATGAACACAATCACTTCCTAGGAAATCCATGCACTGGGACAGGATTTTATTGATCTTTTTTTCTCCTGCCTTGTCTTCACTTCTATGAAGCACCCTCCTCTGCAATGGTCTAAGATATCTCACTTAAGTCCCACTGATAAATGTAGCAGATTGTACTGCCACAAAAGATCAAATTCTGAGGCTTCTCTTAGACAAAATGAAGGACTCTGGGGGTGTCTTCTAATTTCTTTCTGAAACTCATTTGCTTCCCACCTGTGTCCTTACCTGTGACTTCTGGATACTTGAGCAGGAGCAGCAGAGAGTACCTCAGGGTTGTGCTTGTTGTCTCTGTCCCAGCAGCAAATAGATCAGCTGCTGTGATGATCAAGTTCTCACAAGTAAACTCCGTCTTTGGGTTGTGCTTTTCCTAGAAATGGTTTGACTGTGTTATCCAGAAATTATTTGTCAATGTGCTTAGTAGAGTGAATAAAATTACTTATATGTGACAAGTTTGATCTGACAGACCTTTGAGAGTATAGCAGGAGAAGAAACTGACCTGTGTTCAGGAGATATGTAGACCCTCAACCCCATCTTCCAATTTTATACCCAATTTGTTGTATGAAAAAATCTTTTGTGACACTCTTCAGTCAGGTGAGACATACAGCCTACTGTGCTCCCAAAAAAATACATAAACAAAAGAAATCAAAAGAAATGGTGCCCCATTTCCCTTTTGAAAAAAAAAACAACAACAACAACCATGTTTTACTCAAAACATACATAAGGAGAAAAAGCAGACAGTATGCGATATGGGGTTCTTCATGACGATAAAGGTCTGAATTGTAAATGTAGCAAAGAAAACTGGAAGGTCCGTGACTTATCAGGCAAGTACACTGCTTGAATAAGGATAATAAATTCATTACACAGCTAGCATAAAGATACAGTTCAGTGGATCAGAATGGAGAGTTAACAAAACAAAGACCTTACATTTATAATGAGTGCCAACAGTATTCAATGAAAATAAGTGGCTTTTCAACAAAATGGAGCCATGACAAAAGCATTTATTCATATAAGTGCCTGATAGACATCGATCCACAATTTCACATCCATGTCAATTCCCTTGAAGTTACACTCAGTTAAGTCATCTTTCATGCTTGCCACCATTTCCTTCTCAAACCACAGCCTACACCTTAGCATTCATCTGAAAGCTCTCACTTGTACACAGCTAATGTTTTAAGATTTGATGTTTTAAGATTCGGTCTGCAGATGTTGTAGGTAATTTGGCTATCTTGAGCTGCTTTTCTAAGTTTCCATGCATTATCTACAAAGGCAGCATTCATTTTTATAATATGGCATGACATTATGCTGAGAATTTTGGAAAGGTTTCTGTTTGATGGACCCATTGCATTATATGACTCTTCATCAAGGTTATTTGTATCTAAAAAATTGGGTCAATATAGTCAAATTACTGAACTTTGTATTGTCTGGAATGCTTACTGAAAATTCATACACACATTAGGTGCATGAAGTACTTGTAAAACAGTGCTGGTCTGAACCATTTAAATATTCCTGTAAACACAGACAATTCATGCAATAAAAAAAATATTCAAGCAGTCAAATAACTAAATTGGAGATTTATTATCATTTTACCTGCTCCATTTTGATCAGGAAACAATCAATAAAGTCTCGAGGATTGTTAATAACCAGTGACTCTTGATGCTGTATTACTTTTGCCAAAAAGTAATGTTTTGCAAAGGCAAAATTTTGAAGTAATTTTCTGTGTTTTCCTGGTAGATAATCAATGATAGCAGGAAAATTATTGCAAATCTACAAAAGAAAATAATACAAGCATAAAACAAAGAATGTACGTATGTGTACTGTATAGTACACCTTGGCCAGGAAAAGTAAATACAAATAAAAGTAATATATTATGCATCTTAGTGAGTGAATTTATGTTTTATATAGAAATTCTTTTTGCCTGTAAAAATTTCTATAGAAGAACAGAATAAGAATTACAGCAGAGAAAGTCTCAAGGATTCTTGAATTACAATTGTGAACCTGTGCAGAATAGCTAGATGATTTCTTCAAGATCAAACAAACAGTTCTTAGACAAACTGTAAGATATGCCAATGCAGCACAGGGAATACTTGACAGGACCCACACATCACTCATATTTTTTCATGCCTATTCCAACTATATGGTTACTTAGGATGTAAATTGTTGTTTAAATACCAGTGCTGTACTCCAGGATTCCTAGCAGTTTCAATCCCAACATTGTCTTTACTTGAAGAAAATGTTCTCATTGCAAATTATGACATTTCTGCTAAGTGTTTTAATAACCAGGTCTCTAAGATATTTGATGGAGCCTAAGCATTGTTGCTAAGAAAAGATTTCAACAATGAAATAAATGTCTATTGAGTTACGTTAGGTATCTTCAAAGCACTGACCTATTGATTTATAGAGAACGTGATTTAAGGTTTAATAGAAAAATCAGTGAACAGTATTCTAAGAGCCTACAGTTAAGTCTTCATTTCTCTAAAGAATTTTTTGGAATTTCATGAAGTATACATCTCTAGGTTAGTTGGTGAGTTTGTTTTGTATTGTTTTTAAAGAAAGAAACTTGAACTCACCTGAATCCAAGGAGAACTCAGAATCTCTACATTTTCATTTAAGATGTTTAGAAAGGTAAGAAATTCTTGATCTTTATAATCAAAACGTTTCTGGAAAACAATGGAGCAGATGACATTGCAAGGAGCACAGCCCAGGATGAAGGTGGGATCACAGGGTACACCTAAAGAATTGGGAAAAACTGTAAAATGCTACTGAAATATATGTGTGCATATAAAATTATATCTCTTGGCAGATAAAGAAACTGATGACAGTTTAAGCAAGTCTTACACACACAGCCTGATA
This sequence comes from Rhabdomys dilectus, assembly GCA_019844195.1. NCBI lineage: Eukaryota > Metazoa > Chordata > Mammalia > Rodentia > Muridae > Rhabdomys > Rhabdomys dilectus. The sequence continues at coordinate 7,310 of JADRCG010010228.1, forward strand.
GATATAACAGTATGGACTATACCTTTGCAACATTTTTATATTTAATGTAAGTTCGCTGATCTGGCCTTCCATCTAATTCATGAATTTAAGTATGCTCAGTTTTCATCTCATATCTGGACTTTCACACCAGGTGTCTGCTCTTTTCAAAGGGGAAAAATACTTTGCAAATCTTCAGCAATCCATAGCTAGAAGTTAGTCAAGTCTGTTTGTTAACCCTCTAAACAACACAGTACAAAGATGAATGAGAGAGGAAGGCAGTATGGATCTGGGAATAGTTTGAGGATGAGGATGATCAAAATGCACTGTATAAACTAATAAATAGAACTAATAAAAATGAAAGAGAAAAAGCATCCTGCTCCAAAAAAAGGCAAGGGAAAATTACTGGAACCTAGAAACACTTACATGTAGCAGTTAAAAGATTCATGTATTTAGCCAGTAGAATACAATAAATAGAGATTGTGTCAAGTTTAGGTATTGGGGAAACTAACATGAAAATGAAGCACATCTTTGTTATGTGCCATGAAAATTGTGTAAATAAGCATTAAATATGAAACTGATTTCTTAGAGCAAAGTTAAGATGAGAACTTTTGTTTGAAATATGCCTCCAAAATAAAGCAAACAAAAGTAAAATATAGGTAAACTTTTAATTCTTTCTTCTATGTCTAAAAGCCCCCTACAATTCCCCCCCCCATTTAAAAGAAGCTAAATTGGGGCTGGAGAGATGGCTTAGTTGTTAAGAGCACTGGCTGTTCTTCCAGAGGTCTTGAGTTCAGTTCCCAGCAACCACATAGTGACTCACACCATCTGTAATGGGATCTGAGACACTCTTCTTGTGTGTGCCTGAATACAGCTAGAGTGTGCTTGCATAAATCAAATAAATAAATAATAATAAAAGAAGCTAAATCTCTGAAGTGCTTAATGTGACAGGCTCTCACATCACTAGGAAGAGGAGCTTCTGGACATTTTAGTAGAGTGGGATGACCCATCTCATTGATTATCACCACTCCATAGGCTTAGGTGCTGGAGTCCATAACTTGAAGGGAGTTGGCCAAGCAGGAGCATTGTTTTCATTAAGGTACTCCATATTTACTTATATAAATATAGAGTATTTATATACATATTTTATATAAATTATTTTAATTATTTACATTTCAAATCTTGCCCCCCTCCCATGCCCCCTCCCAAAGTTCTTAACTCCATCTCCCCTTCACTTTGCCATTAAGAGGGTGCTCCCCTACCCACCTTCTCCACTTACATGCCCACCCACCCCCACCTCCTCAGCATCCCCTTTCCTGGGGCATCATCTCTACAACATTAAACCCATCCTCTCCCACTGAGGACAGACAAGGCAGTCTTCTGCTGCATATGTGCCAGTGACCATGTATTAACTAGGAAGTGATTCAACTTCCTCTTCTGTGAAATTCCATCATGATAGATTATAACCAAAACTTATAATCACAAATTACCCTCCTTCAGATGTTTTGTTGGGTATTTTATTAAAGCAACAGAAGTGACTAACATGTCCATCATTCCCTAGATTTATTATATTTTAACATTTGTGTATTCTTTGAGGAGGACTCTATAATCAAATCACTAAGGCACTTGGAAAACTCAAAATCTATAATAAAAGTAACTTGAATTAAAAGTACTTTGGATAAATACTGGGACATTAGATAATAAAAAATTGAGTTAGTCATTCAAATTTCATGTGCTTAAAACACTATAGCATTGTGGGAAATGTATCAGTAAACATTTTGTTATGTCAAAGGACAAAATAAAGTGAACTTAAGACAAACAGATAAATGTGTGAATGAAATTAGAAATCTGATTTTTTTTTCTTCTGTTACTTAATGTGAAAGACAGCATTTAAAAATGAGGTCATGTTTCACTGTGACAAGTACTTCAAAATCTTTGTAAGCCTGAGAATGGGAGAAAGCAATTATTGCAAAAATTTGTAATCTCTAATACAGCAAATAAAGGAAATGAGATAAATGAAGATGGAGCCAATAATGAAGCCTAGTTATGTACATCACCAATAATTGAACATTAATTTTTAAAATCATGTGATAACATACATTTATTCAAAAATATAAATCAATAGCATAAAACAAGTCATTTATTCTGTTTAATAAATTATGCTATGCTCTCAAAAGAACATGAACTGTTAAATCTTTATTAAGATATATCCAAATTAAAAATATGTTTTGCAGCAATGTTCTGTCAGAATTTTATGCATGCATGCAGCATATATCAGTTGCACAACATTGTCCAACTAAAGACAATTGTACTTTGTGGTTGCTTTTCTATACAAGTATGATGCTGTGATTACATGCAACATGTTTGCTAATGAAGTTAATATTTATACTAATGGAAATTACCATCCTTAAATAGTCAGAAAATAAGCTCACAACATAGTCATATAATTATTTTGTTATTTGAAAACAAAGCAGGTGGAAAAGATTGACATTTGATGATGATTTATACCCTCTACAACAGACACAATCCCACCATAAAACAAGCATCACAGATATATATAAGCTCTCATATTTTTGTTACAAATCACACTTTCTTTACAAATAAAGTCTTTACAAATAAAGACTGAGGCAATACATAGAATTAAAGCTCTAGCCAGTCTCAAAATTTCTTGAGGATCTCATAAAAATATAGAAGTCTAAGATAAGTGACACCCACCATTGGTTTTCCTCAACTCATCTACAAGACATCGAGCCTCCTCTTGAACTCTGTCCTCAATGCTCCTCTTCCCCATCCCAAAGTTTCTCAGAGTCATGAGTGAGAAGCGTCTCATCTCTTTCCAGGTCTTTCCATTGCTGAAAACAACTCCTAAAAGGAAGAGCATAGATGAATAGAGATTTCCCAGATAATGGTGCAATGAGTGGCTGCCACACCAAAACCCAAGCTGGGATTGAACAAGTTTCAAGTCAGCTTTCCATCCTTATATTTCCAAAGGACCACAGTCCAACACACATACATGGACATAAGTACATGAGTACAGTTGGATGTATGGACACTTAGGCACATGGACATATTGGTCATGGACATTTACTGTTATGCCCAGATCTTGAGATTCCCAGAAGAGCTTAAATATGATGTAGTGAGACAAAAGAGTTTTAATAAATAAACCTGGTTCAGTTCACAATCCATTTATACTACTCAGGGCAGGATTGCAATGCTATGTCTAGGGGCTTAAAATTTTTATACAAAGGCAAATACTGGGGCTTCAGGGTTAGGCGACAGGGAAGGTGATAAGGGAAGTCATCTCTCAAACACAATACCGTTTGTTTTGGCAGTGGGCGGGATGGCACAACTAGAGAAGGAAGCTCTTTTGGTTTTTATGGTGCTATCAGGGACTAGTGTTTTTACAAACTGGCCAAAGCTGTCTGGGAACATTTTATTGCCTCAAAGTATAGCACTTATCTCTAAAAGGATGTTCGGTCTTTTGCTTTTCCCAAGGACAGTGACCACCTGCATTGGGAAGTGCTTAGCCATCCATCAGAGAAGGTGCCAGCCTCAGTGACATGGGATCTGGGAGTTGTTGCTGTTTATCTGTTCTCAAGCTGGCACTTGCCACTCCCAGGAGGGGCATTTCATTAGGGAGTATCACTATGAAATGAGAAAAGCCCTATTTTGGTGCCAGGGTGTTTCCTCCTCTGAAAAGTCAGATGGTGGGCTGAAAACAGCAATGGGATAAGGGGAAGCATATGCAAGCATCAAGTTAGTGTGAGGCACGGGGAATCTTTGTGAGTGGTGAGAGTGCGGGGGCTGGCTGTCCAGCTTCTCATTACCACAATTTTGCTTAAACTTATCAGTCACTGGAAAAACTCCTCTTCCAGCAAATTCCTCCCCATGATCAATCAAGGCTTCTTTCACAGCTTCATATCCATGCAACACCACAGTGGGCCTCCTACCCAAGTACAGAGTGAACACAGTGCCATACACTTTTGAAAACTGGAAAACAAAAAGAGATAGAGATTTAAATGTAGTAAAATTTGTCAGTAGATGACAGGCCACACTTACCACCTCTCTGCTTTATCCCAACCCCCAACTCAGGGAGATATACACTGCTCAAAAACAGGAGATGACTACCAGAAAGTCAGGTGGGCGTCCCTACTCTCTGTTATCCAGATACAATACTCATGGCTTGCTTATCACAATAACAAACAATCTCCTCCTTACCTCAACATCAGCATGTATTCCCCTCAAGTCCACCAGTTTTGCAAGCCAGAAAATCAGGCAAGCCAGAAAATCAGGCAACACACAACAAACATACTCTCCAGTGAAATTCCACAGTGGAAGCAGAAACCAAGGGGAAAAAAACACTCACCCAGGCAAGACAAACACAGAACTTTAGCACTTAGACCTATAATCACCCCAAATTCAGATGGCTAGATGCCCTTTAAGAACACAATCTATAACAGCTAAGCCAATATGTCTCCATTGAAGTCTAGATATTCTACCACAACAGAACCTCAATATTCTTTTTTTATTGGATATTTTATTTACATTTTAGATGCCATCCCCTTTCCCCATTTCCCCTCCCTAGAAAACCCCTATCCTGTGCCCCCTTTTCCTTTTTGTTTTTGTACAATTTTTTAAATGTTAATCAAAGGCTTTATATGGTAAATGGTAATGCTCAATCAGAAGTGTAACCCAATACCCAATGTAGATATATAAACTATCTTTGACTGGTGGAGACACATGAACATCTGCTTCCATGCCCCTTCTCTTTTTCTCTCTCTTTCTCTCTCTCATCAACTAGCTTCAGGACCTCAATATTCTAGCATGGCTGAAACACAAGAAAAAACTTAAAGCCAACTATGTAAAGACCATAGAGATCCTTAGAGAGGAATAGATCACTTAGAAAAATCCAGTGAAACAAAGACAATTGGAGGAAAGGAATAACTCCCTCAAAGTAAGCCAGCAAGCACAAACCATTGGAGAAAATATACAAACACATTAAAGAAAGCCAAGAAAAAGAACCTATGCCTGGAGCAGACCTAGGGTGCTCGGTCTGCACCGACTCCTAAAACACCCAGTGGGAGCCCTACTTTCAGGTGCTCTGAAATGCCCAGGATTTCAGGTGAGGCCACAACATCTGCCCAACACCCAGAGTAACTGGGACCACTGGAATTCAGAGATGCAAAAACCCCCATGAACCTGTTCCTTCCTGTTTGAACCTGCACCCAGAGCAGATCTGGGGTGCTGACTCTACACACATTCCTACAACACCCAGAGAGAGCACGACTCCCAGCTTCTCTGAAGCACCCAGGATCTCAGGTGCTTTGATGTGCTCAGGATCATAGAACCACAAGATCACAGTGAAAGCTTGACTCTCAGGAAATCAAACATGCTCAGGATCACCAAAGCTCTGACACACTCAAGATCACAGTTGAGGCCACAACATCTTTCCCAACACCTGGCACAACTGGGACCTCCTCCCTCCAACAGGAACCAGAGAAACACAAATTCCTGTACAGCCAGAGGCAAGGGTTCCTTCCAGCTTGCACCTGTCTCCAGTGCAGACACAGGCCTCTACTCACTTACACACTCCTGCAACACCCAGAAAAATCTTAACTCCCAGGAGCTCTAACACAACATGATCCCAGGAGCTTAATCACACCAGGAATTCAGGATTCCAGAGGCAACTTGACTCTCGGGAGCCCTGACACACCCAAGAGCTCAGGATTACAGGATCCCAAAATCACAGGATGACAGAGACACTTGGACTCTGAGAATCGCAAGACAGACAAGTTCCAGTCAGAGACCGCAAGGGAAGTTAGTACTAGAGATAACTAGATGGCAAGAGGTAAACACAAGAACATAAGCAACAGAAACAAATGCTACTTGGCAACATCAGAACATAGTTCTCCCACCACACCAAGCCCTGGATACCCTAACACACCAAAAAAATCAAGATTCAGACCTAAAATTCCATCTCATGAATATGAAACAAGAATTTAAGAAGGACATAAATAGCTCACCCAAAGTAATACAGGAGAACCCAGGTAAAAAAAAGAAAAAAAGAAAAAAAACAGAAGTAGAAGCTCTTTAAGAGGAAACAAATAAATCTTTTAAAGAAATATAGGAAAACACAAACACATAAAGAAATTGAACAAAACTGTCCAGGATCTAAAACTGAAAATAGAAACTGAAAAAAAAAAAACCACAAAGGAACAAAGGGAGACAACCTTGGAGATCAAAAACCTAGAGAGAGAGAGAGAGAGAGAGAGAGAGAGAGAGAGAGAGAGAGAGAGAGAGAGAGAGAGATCAGGAGTCACAAATGCAAGCATCACCAAAAGAATAAAGAGATAGAAGAGAGAATATCAGGCATAGAAGATACCGTAGAAGAAGACATTGACACAGCAGTCAAAGAGAATACAAAAATTAAAGAACTCCTAACTCAAAACATTCAAAAAATCCAGGACACAATAAAAAAAAAAAAAAACCTAACCTAGGAATAATAGGTATTGAAGACAATAAAGATTCTCAATCTAAAGGGCCAGCTAACATCTTCAACAAACTTTTGGAAGAAAATTCACTTAACTAAAAAAAGAGATGCCTATAAACATACAAGAAGTCTACAGAACACCAAACGGAAGGGACCAGAGAAGAAATTCCTCCCGTCACATAATAATTAAAACACAAAATGTACAGAACAAAAAAAAGAATATTGAAACTGATAAGAGAAAAAGGTCAAGCAACATATAAAGGGAGACCCATCGCAATTATGCCAGACTTCTCAACAGAGACTATGAAAGCCAGATCTTGGGCAGATGTCATATAAAGTCTAAGTGAACAAAAATCCCAGCCCAGGGTATTATATCCAGCAAAACTGTCAAGTGCCATAGAGGGATAAACCAAGATGTTCCATAACAAAACCAAATTTAAACAACATTTTTTCACCAATTCCGTCTTATAGATGATAAGAAAAAGAAAACTCCAACACGGGGAGGGAAAGTACACTCAAGAAAAAGCCAGAAACTAATCTTCTCACAACAAACTCAAAAGAAGAGAACCACACAAGCATAAGTTCACATCTAACAATAAAAATAACAAGAAGTAACAATCATTGCTTAATATCTCTCAACATTAGTGGACTCAATTCTCAATAAAAAGAAATAGACTAACAGGCTCAATATAAAAACAGAACCCAGCATTTTGCAGCATACAAGAAACACATTCCAGTGAAAAAGTTAGATATCACCTCACAGAAAAAGGCTGGAAAAATTTTACAGGCAAATGATCCCAATAAACAAGCTGATGTAGCAATTCTATTATACAATAAAATAGACTTTCAACCAAAAAATTATCGAAAAAGATGGAGAGAGACATTACATGAACATCAAAGGAAAAATCCACAGAAATAAACTCTCGATTCTAAATATCTGTGGCCCAAATGCAAGCGTACTCAAATATGTAAAAGAAACATTACTGACGCTCAAAGTGCATATTGAACCTCACACAATAATAATAGGATACTTTAATACCCCATTCTCACCAATGGACAAATCATGGAAACAGAAATTAAATATAGACATAGTGAAACTAACAGAAGATATAAACCAAATGGACTTAGTAGATATCTACAGAACATTTCATCCTAAAACAAAAGAAAATACCTTTTTCTTACCACCTCATGATACTTTCTCCAAAATTGACCATATTTGAACACAAAACAAGTCTCAACAGATACAAGAAGATTGAAATAATCCCATGCATCCTATGAGATCACCACAGATTAGGGCAACAAGAAAAACAACTGGAAGCCCACGTACACATGGAAGCTGAACAACTCTCTACTCAATGAGAGCTTGGTCAAGGAGGAAATAAATTAAAGACTTTTTAGAATTTAATGAAAATGAAGACACAACATACTCAAACTTATAGAACACATGAAAGCGGTGCTAACACGAAAACTCATACCACTGAATGCATCCATTAAAAAAAATGGAGAATGCACACATTAGCAGCTTAACAGTACATCTGAAAGTGATAGAAGAAAAAGAAGCAAATACACCCAAAAGGAGTAGACAGCAAAAAATAAACTCAGAGCTGAAATCAACCAAGTAACAACAAAGAGAGCTATACACAGAATTAACAAAACCAGAAGCTGGTTCTTTACTAAAATAAACAAGATTGCCAGAATAACCAGAGAAGACAGAGACAGTATCCAAATTAATAAAATCAGAAATGAAACTGGAGACATAACAACAGAAACTGAAAAAAATTCAAAAAATTATCAGATCCTACTACAAAAGCCTCTACTCAACAAAACTGGAAAATTTAGATAAAATGGATGATTGTCTAGACAAATACCACATACCAAAATTAAATCAAATCAGATGAACCATCTAAACAGTCCTATCTCCTGTAAAGAAATAGAAGCAGTCACTAAAAGTCTCCCAACCAAAAAATCCTCAGGACCAGAAGATTTTAATGAAGAATTTTATCAGACCTTCAAAGAAGACCTAATACCAATACTTCTCAAATTATTTAATGAGCTATAAACAGAAGGAACACTACCTAATACCTTCTATAAAGCCACAGTTACAATATACCTAAGTCACACAAACATCCAAGAAAGAGAACTTCAGACCAATTTCTCTCATGAATAATGATGCAAAACTACTCAATAACTTCTTGCAAACCTAATCCAAGAACACAGCAGAATGATTATTAATCATGATAAAGTAGGCTTCATCCAAGGGATGCAGGGATGATTCAATATATGGAAATTAATCAATGTAATCCACTATATAAACAAACTCAAAGCAAAGAAATACATGATCATCTCATTAGATGCTGAAAAGGCCTTTGACAAAATAACACCCCTTCATGCTAAAATTATTGGAGAAAATAGGAATTCAAGGTCCACAACTAAATATAATAAAGGCAATATACAGCAAGCCAATAGCCAACATCAAACTAAATGGAGAGAAACTTGAAGCAATCCTACTAAAATGACAGACAAGACAATGCTGCCCGCTCTCCCCCTAGCTATTCAATATAGTACATGAAGTTCTAGCCTGAACAATTAGGCAACAAAAGGAGATCAAAGGAATACAAATTAGAAAGAAAGAAGTCCAGATATCACTATTTGCATATGATATGATACTATACATAAGTGACCCAAAATATCCACAAGAGAGCTCCTATAGCTGTTAAACAACATCAGCAAAGTGGCTGGATACAACATTAACTAAAACAAATTAGTAGCTTTCCTCTATTCAAAGAATAAATAGATTGAGAAAAAAATTAAGGAAATGACACAGTCAGAAATAATATGAAATGTTAGGTGTGATGCTAATCAAGCAAGTGGAAGATCTGTATGACAAGAACTTCAAGTCTCTGAACAGAGAAATTGAACCTTCCTGTCTGGACCCAAGTGCTCAGCAGATCCTGGGAGATAGCTCTGCACCAAATCTCACAGAACCCAGAGGAAGCGGGACTCTCAGGAGCTCTAATCTGAGCAGTATCTTAGGTAAAGAGGCAGCAACACTCACACCAAACAGGGAATAAGTGTGACCCAGGAATTCACTCCTAGGCAGGAGCACTGGTTTCTTCCAGTCTGCGCCCAAGCACAGAGAGGATCCTGGGAGGCAGCTCTTCACCAAGGAGGTGGGTCTCCCAGGAGCTCTAACATTGGCAGTATCTCAGGTAAGGAAACAGCAAGACTCGACCCAAACAGGGTCTCATGGGGACCAAGGAAATCAATCACACCAGGCCTGGGGCACTGATTTCTTCCTGTCTCCACCTGAGCACTGAACAGGTCTTGGGCCTCAGCTCTAACCCCAGCAGCAATACTCATCCCAAACAGTTCTGACACAACCAAGGTAATAGGAAAGACAGGCTCCAGTCAGAGGCAGCTCAGATAGCACCAAGGAGATAACAACAGATGGTGAAAGGCAAGCAAGAGAACACAGGCATCAGCAACTCAGGGTACTCAGCATCATCAGAACCTAGTTCTCCCACATTAGAAAGTCCTGAATTACCCATATCACCAGGAAAGCAAGAGTCAGATCTAAAATCACTTCTAACAACAATGATAAAGAACTTTAAGAAGGACATAAATAACACCCTCAAAGAAATTGAGGAGAACACAGGTAAACAGGTTGCAACCCTTAAAGAGGAAACACAAAAATCCATTAAAGAATTACAAAAGAACACAAACAAACAGGTGAAGGAATTGAACAAAACTATCCAGGACATAAAAATGGAAGTAGAAACAATCAAGAAATCACAAAGGGAGATTACCAGGGATATAGAAAACCTAAGAAAAGAAATCAAGAATCATAGATCATCACCAACATCATCACCAACAGGATACAAGAGATAGAAGAGAGAATCTCAGGTGCAGAAGATACCATAAAAATATTAATACAACTGTCAAAGAAAACACAAAATGCAAAAAGTTCTTAACACAAAACATCCAGGAAGTTTGGGACACAATGAGAAGACAAAACCTAAGGATAATAGGTATAGAAGAAAGTGAGGATTCCCATCTTAAAGGGTCAATAAATGTCTTCAACAAAACTGTAGAAGAAAACTTCTCTAACCTAAGGAATGAGATGCCCATAATCATACAAGAAACCTATAGAACGCCAAATAGACTAGACCAGAAACGAAATACCTCCCCTCACATAATAATCAAAACACCAAATGCATTAAAAAAGAAAGAACATTAAAAGCAGTAAGGGAAAAAAAGCCAAGTAACATATAAAGGCAGACCTATTAGAATTATACCAAACTTCTCACCAGATACTATAAAAGTCTGAAGATCCTGGACAGATGTCATACAGACCCGAAGAGAACATACATGCCAGCCCAGGATACTATACCCAGCAAAACTCTCAATTACTATAGATGGAGAAGACAAGATATTCCACAACAAAACCACAATATCTTTCCACAAACCCAGCACTACAAAGAATAATAGCAGAAAAGCTCCAATACAAGGAGAGCAATTATACCCCAGAAAGAGCAAGAAAGTAATCCTCTTCCAACAAACCCAAAAGAAGATAACCACATAAACAATGCCTCCACTATTAACAAAAATAACAGGAAGCAACAATCTCCTTTCCTTAATGTCTCTTAACATCAATGGACACCATTCCTCAATAAAAAGACATAGGCTAACAGACTGGCTATGCAAACAGGACCCAGCATTTTGCTGCATACAGGAAACCAACCTCGGTAACAAAGACAGACACTACCTTAGAGTAAATGGATAGAAAACAATTTTTCAAGCAAATGGTCCTAAGAAACAAGCTGGAGGGGCCATTCTAATATCGAATTAAATCAACTTTCAACTTAAAGCTATCAAAAAGAATAAGGAAAAACATTCCATACTCGACAAAAAAAAAAAGTCAACCAACATGAACTCTCAATACTGAACATCTATGTGCCAAATACAAGAGCAATCACTTTCATAAAAGAAATCTTACTAAAGCTCAAAAGATACATTTCACCTCATACAATAATAGTGGGAGACTTCAACACTCCATTCTCAGCAATGGACAGATCAAGGAAACAGAAACTAAACAGAGATACAGTGAAACTAACAGAAGTTATGAACCAAATGGACTTAACAGATATTTATAGAACATTTCATCCTAAAACAAAAGAATATACCTTATTCTCAGCACCTCATGGTACCTTCTCCAAAATAGACCATATAATTGGTCACAAAACAGGCTTCAACAGATACAAAGAAATTGAAATAATCCCCTGTATCCTATCAGATCACCATGGTCTAAGGCTGGTCGTCAGTAACGACAAAGACAGTGGAAAGGCCACACTCACATGGAAATTGAACAATACTCTACTCAATGATAATGTGGTCAGGAAAGAAATAAAGAAAGAAATTAAATACTTTTTAGAATGTAATGAAAATGAAGACACATCATACAAAAACCTATGGGACACAATGAAAGCAGTGCTAAGGAGAAAACTCATAGCTGTAAGTGCTTACAAAAAGAAACTGGAGAAAGCATACACTAGCAGCTTGACAACATATCTGAAAGCTCTAGAACAAAAAGAAGCAAATACTCTCAAGAGGAGTAGAGAGGAGGAAATAATGAAACTCAGGGCTGAAAACAACCAAATAGAAACAAAAAGAATTATACAAAGAATCAATAAAACCAGGAGCTGGTTCTTTGAGAAAATCAACAAAATAGATAAACCCTTAGCCAGACTAATCAGAAGTCAGAGAGACAGTATCCAAATTAATAAAATCAGAACTGAAAAGGGTGACATAACAACAGAAACTGAGGAAATTCAAAAAATCATCAGATCCTACTACAAAAGCCTATACTCAACAAAATTGGAAAATCTGGATGAAATGGACAATTTTCTAGACAAATACCAGTTACCAATGTTAAATCAGGGGAAGATAAACTATCTAAACAGTCCCATAACCCTGAAAGAATTAGAAGCAGTCATTAAAAGTCTACCCACCAAAAAAGTCCAGGATCAGATCGTTTTAGTGCAGAATTCTATCAGACATTCAAAGAAGACCTAATACCAAGTCTCTTCAAACTATTCCACAAAATAGAAGCGGAAGGAACACTACTCAATTTGTTCTATGAAGCCACAATTATGCTCATACCTAAACCACACAAAGACCCAACAAAGAAAGAGTTCTTCAGACCAATCTCCCTAATGAATATTGGCGCAAAAATACTCAATAAAATTCTCTCGAACAGAATCCAAGAACACATCAAAACAATTATCCATCATGATCAAGTAGGCTTTATCCCAGGAATGCAGGGTTGGTTCAATATACAGAAGTCCATCAATGTAATCTACTATATAAACACACTTAAAGAAAAGAAAAAAATCACATGATTATCTCACAAGATGCTGAGAAAGCATTTGACAAAATTCAACACCCTTTCATGATAAAAGTCTTGGAAAGATCAGGAGTTCAAGGTCCACATCTAAACATAGTGAAACCAATATACAGAAACCTATTAGCCAACATCAAACTAAATGGAGAGAAACTTCAAGCAATTTCACTAAAATTAGGGACTAGACAAGGCTGCCCACTTTCCCCCTACCTATTCAATGTAGTACTGGAAATCCTAGCTGGAGCAATTAGGCAAAAAAGAAAAAGAAAAAGAAAAAGAAAAAAGAAGAATAAAAAAGTTCAGAGGGATACAAACTGGAAAGGAAGAAGTCAAAATTTCACTATTTGCAGATGATATGATTGCATACTTAAGTGACTCCAAAACTTCCACCAGAGAACTTCTAAACCTGATAAACAACTTTAGCAAAGTGGCTGGATATAAAATTAACTCAAACAAATCAGTAACCTTCCTCTACTCAAGAGATAAACTGGCTGAGAAAGAAAGAATGGAAGCAACATTCTTCACAATAGTCACAAATCATATAAAATACCTTGGTGTGAATCTAACCAAGCAAGTAAAAGACCTGTATGTATGACAAAAACTTCAAGCCCCTAAAGAAAGAAATGGAAACAGATCTCAGAAGATGGAAAGATCTCTCATGCTCATGGATTGGCAGGATGAATATACTAAAAATGGCCATCTTGCCAATAGCAATCTACAGATTTAATGCAATCCTCACCAAAATTCCTACTCAATTCTTCACAGAGATGGAAAGAGCAATTTTAAAATTCATTTGGATTAACAAAAAACCCAGGATAGCAAAAACTACTCTCAACAATAAAAGAACTTCTGGGGGAATCACCATCCCTGATTTCAAGCTACAGTACAAAGCAATAGTGTAAAAAAAAAAAGTGTATGGTATTGGAACAGAGACAGGTATGAGGATCAATGGAATAGAATAGAAGACCCAGAAATGAACCCCCATACCTATGGACACTTAATCTTCGACAAAGGAGCTAAAACCATCCAGTGGGAAAAAGACAGCATTTTCAATAAATGGTGCTGGTCCAACCGGAGGTCAGCATGTATAAGAATACAAATTGATACATTCTTATCTCCTTGTACAAAGCTCAATTCCAAGCGGATCAAAGACCTCCACATAAAACCAGCTACACTAATAGAAGAAACTAATAGAAGAGAAAATGGGGAAAAGCCTCAAACACGTGGACACGGGAAAAGTTCCTGAACAGAACACCAGTGGCTTATGCTCTAAGATCAAGAATTGACAAATGGGACTTCATAAAACTGCAAAGCTTCTGTAAAGCAAAGGACACTGTCAATAGGACAAAGCAGCAACCAATGAATTGTAAAAAGATCTTTACCAATCCTACATCTGATAGAGAGTTAATATCAAAGATAGACAAAGAACTGAAGAAATTAGACTCTAGACTATCAAATAACCCTATTAAAAATGGGGTACAGAGCTGAACAAAGAATTCTCAACTGAGGAAATTTGAGTGGTTGAGAAGCACCTAAAGAAGTGTTCAACATCCCTAGTCATCAGGGAAATTCAAATGAAAACAACACTGAGATTCTACCTCACACCAGTCAGAATGGCTAAGAAAGAAAACACAGGTGACAGCAGATGCTTGTGAGGATATGGAGAAAGAGGAACACTCCTCTGTTGTTGGGGGGAGTGTAAGCTGGTACAACCACTATGGAAATCAGTCTGGCGGTACCTCAGAAAATTGAACATAGTGTTACCTGAGGACCTAGCTATATCACTCCTGGGCATATACCCAAAAGATGTTTCAACATGCAACAGGGACACATGCTCCAGTATGTTCATAGCAGCCTTATTTATTATAGCCAGAAGTTGGAAAGAACCCAGATGTCCTTCAACAGAGGAATAGATACAGAAAATGTGGTACATTTACACAATGGAGTACTATTTGGCTATTAAAAACAATGAGTTCATGAAAGTTTTAGGCAAATGGATGGAGCTTGAGAATATCATCCTGAGTGACATAACACAATCTCAAAAGAACATACATGGTACTCACTGATAAGTGGATATTAGCCCAAAAACTTACAATACCTAAGACAGAATGCATAGATCACGTGAAACACAAGAGAAGTAAGGAAGACCAAAGTGTGTGTGCTTTGGTCCTTTTTAGAAGGAGTATCAAAATAGTCAACCAGAGCTTCCAAGGGTTAAACCTCCAGCCTGAGAACACAAAGGGAGGGATTTTTGGGTTCACCTGTATACGTAATTGAGGGTGACCTTGTTAGGCATCAGTAGAACTGGAGGGCCATGATCCCTGAAAATTTGAATCCTTAGTTGTGGGGAATGCAAGAGCAGGGAGACAACATTGAGAGAATGGTGGGAGCATACCCTCATAAAAATAGAAAGAGGGGGTATGGGATAACAGGTTTTGCGGGAGAATGTAATAGGAGATAACAGTGAAAGATAAATACATAAAATACCAATAAAAAAACAGATAATGAACCTGGCAAACAAAAAAGATAGTTTAGTTATTTCAAATTATTTTCAAAAATTTCCAGGAGATGCTTATTGACTAAGACCTTATTTTAAGCTCTTCACAAAAGAATTTAAGTCTCTGTTTAATATTCTCAAGAGAGATGCAAATCCTAATTTCCCTCAACAATTAATTGACAAAAGAGGAGTAACTTTACAAAAAGGAGAAGAAGCTATCATTATACGATATATCATATAGATTGATTGATTGCTGGCTGTTTTATGATAGTCCTTTGATAAAAGAGATTATTAATAAAGATTTATATTTCTTTAAATAGTGTCTTCATGACTCTCTGAAGGTGGAAGGAGCAGCTGTTGATACTTTTGTCCTGATTTTACAAGAACTCTGAAAAATTGGCTTTAAAAACAAAAGAGGGGAAACTATACGCCAAGAATGAGTCTCCCCAAAATACTCTCCGTCATGCCTTGTTCACTTTTAACTTTCTAAAAGTGAAAGCTCACAGCAAATCTGCCACTGACTGCCTCTGGCATCGCTGAGACCAATAAAAACTATGCCACAGCTATGTGGAAGAACCCTCTTACCCTTAAATGGAATGGCCAGGACCCAGTTCTCATATGGGGCTGCAGATTGATATGCCTGTTTGATAACACAGAAAGCACAACTAAATGACCACCAAAAAAAAAATTAATGAAATAAATAGATACCCCCACAAAACCAAACCCAATTATAAGTAAGATGAATAAAAATTGACAACCAGGGAAGAGAAATCTCCCTGAGAATTCTCTTCTTTTTCCTTTCCAGGTAAAAAATGAATCACCCATGATGTCCCTCAACAGAAGAATGGTTTCTGAACTGTGGTACATTTACACTATTGAGTACTAGTCAACTATTAAAAGCAATGATTTTATGAAATTTGCAGGCAAATAGATGAAACCTGAAAATATCATTCTGAGTGTGGTAACCCAGTCACTAAATAACACACATAGTATATACTCACTGATAAGTGGATAGTAGCCAAAAAAAGCTCAGAATACTCTTGATACAACTTACAGACCATATGAAACACAAGAAGAAAGAAGATCAAACCAAAGTTTGGATGCTATAGTCCTTTTCAGTAGAGGGAAGAGAACAATCTTTGAGAAGTAGAGAGGGAAGATCTGG
>JADRCG010010228.1:23937-47439 GCA_019844195.1 Rhabdomys dilectus
ACAGAGGGTCAGGAATTTGAAAGTAGGTGTGTAGCAGTGGGGGAGGGAGAACTGGGGGTAGCCACTAGAAATTCTCAAATGCCAGGAACCCAAGAGGTTCCCAGGACCCCACAGGAAGGACATTAACAACCAAACTTTGAACTGAGCACAGGGATCCCAATGGAGAAGTGAGGACAAGGAGTGTAGGAGCTGAAAAACAATATCAACGAATCAACCCCCCTAAAGCTCCCAGAGACTAAACCACCAACCAAAGCATACACAAGGGTGGACCCGTGGCTCCAGCTGTATATGTAGCAAAGAATTGCCTTATCTGGAATCACTGAGGGTGGAGCCCTTTGGTCCTGTGGAAGCTGGATAACCCAAGATAGGGGAATGCTAGAGCACTGAGGCAGGAGTGGATGGGCAGGTGGAGGAGCACCCCCATAGAGGCAGGGAGAGGGAGGAGAGAAGTTGTGGAAGGGAAACTGGAGAAGGGAGATGACATTTAAAATGTAAATAAATAAAATATTCAATAAAAAGGAAAAATATGATAAAGAAATTCAATAAAAAACAAAAAACAAACAAGGTAAAGTTAACAAATAAAACTGTTCAAGAATTGAAAATGGAAATGAAAAACTAAAGAAAATACACACTGAAGGAAATCTAGAAACAAAAATTTTAGCACTGCAAATGGGAACTGCAGCGGTAAGTTTCACAAACAGGATAAAATAGATGGCACAGAGAATCTCAACAATTGAAGATACAATAGAAGAAATAAATACATTGGTCAAAGAAAATGTAAAAATTTCAAAGAAAAAATTCTGACAAAAAAATCCAGAAAATATGGAACACTCTGAAAAGATCAAGTCTAAAAAGGAAGGAGAATAATATCAACTGGAAGGGCCAGAAAGTATTTTCAACAAAATGACAGAAAAAAATTGTAACCTGAAGAAGGAGATGCCTATAAAAGAAAAAGAAGCATACAGAACACAAAATAAATTGTATCAAAAATAAAATCTGCTTGTCACTTAATAATCAAAATATTAAATATACATAACAAAAAAAGAATATTGAAAAATGAAAGGAGCTGGGCAGTGGTGGTGAACACATTTAATCCCAACACTTGGGAGGCAGAGGCAGGTGGATTTCTGAGTTTGAGGCCAACCTGGTCTACAAAGTGAGTTCCAGGATATCCAGGACTACACAGAGAAACCCTGTCTCAAAAAACAAGAACAAGAACAAAAACAAAAACAAAAACAAAAACAAAAACAAAAACAAAAACAATTAAAGGAGCTGGACAGTGGTGGTGCACACCTTTAATTCCACCATGCAGGAGGCAGAGGCAGGGAGATCTCTGAGTTTGAAGATAGCCTGGGCTACAGATTGAGTTTCAGGACAGCAAGGGCTACACAGAGAAACCCTGTCTCAAAAGACCATACCACAGAGACACTTGCTCAACTCTGTTTATAGCAACTTTATCCATAATAGCCAGAAACTAGAAACAACATAGATGTTCCTCAACTAAAAAATGAATAAAGAAATTGTGGTACATTTACACAACAAAATACTACTTAGCTTTTAAAAACAAGGTCATCATGAAACTTGCAAGCAAATGATTGGAACTAGAAAATTTAAGCCTGAGTGAGGTAACCCAGACCCAGAAAGATATGCATGGTATCTGGAACCCTGAAAAGGATAGCTTGTTTTTGGTAGAGCACTGGCTAGAAATGGCCAGAGACCCTGCAAGCGACAGCATACATTTCACCACACTCCCAGACTGTAGGCTCCTGACATGCATTCTAAGGCCTCCATTGATCAGTGCCTTTCAATCATGAAGGGCAATGCCCCTACCAGCCCCTCCACAGGTAGAGGGCATAACTACAGGCCTCAGGACCTCAAGAGATTTCCATATTAATGAAACACATAAAGGCCAGAGGACAGAGCATAGCCAATTAAGTATTCCTTTCCAAACCCATTTAACTCAGGTCTGCTCTGAGATGCAGGGGGAGTACTACAAGATTCATTTCCTTTCTGCCATGACAATAAACCTTTAAAATCAGGACTTCCTCTTGTCTTTGGGGCCCTGCTGTGGGAAACGTTGGAGAAAGCCTTTGACTAATGAGCTGCTGCTGCCACTTAATCTCCCAGCTAGAAGACTTCTCTACATTCTGACTTTGGAGGCCACCAACACAAGCAAGCTAGCCAAGCCAGACAAGCGAGTTCCTGTAACCAAGAGTCTCTACCCACAGGGCGCTGTCAGGGCTTCTATCCCCCTCATTCCTCTTGGCTGCCCTTGCATCTCAGTTTTTCCACAGCTCCCAGCAGTGTCTGGGGACCCAACAACAGGGACCATAGCTGTCCAGGTCAGATTCCTCGGCCAGGAGACCCCCCCACTCAGGAGCCCCCACAGGACTTCAGACTGAGATCTCTCCACACCCAGGCAGAGCCCCGCAGTGTCTGCCCAGCACCTCATGGAGTGAACTCAGTCAAATTCCTGAGCTTCTGCTCCCCAGCGCCACAGGAACCAAACAGCCCAACAGGACACACACCTGCCCATGGGTGAGCTAACAGCCCCACAATGGTATGTACTTATTTATAAATGGATATTAGCTATAAAAGTAAATGATAACCATGCTACAATACACAGACCTATAGCTAAGTAACAAGGAAGGCACAAGGGAGGTTGCTTGAATCTCATTCAGAAAGGGAAATAAAAATAAACATTGGCAGGAAATGAAGAGAAGAAATTGGGTAATAAAGAAGATGGAGAGGAGAATGGTTGTGGGGAGCAGGTATGCATTCAGCGGGGAGGGCTGGGGAAAAGAAGAGAAAGAGGAGTAAGCACCTCAGGTATGAGCAGAGACTTGGAATGGGAGAGGCTTCTGGGAGGACCACCTTCTATAGCCAGGCAGGATGCCCAGCAGAGGGATAAGGACACCAGCCAACTCACAAAACCTTTGACCTAAATTTGCCCTGCCTATAAAAAGTACAGGGAACAAAGATGGAGTAGAGACAGAGTAAACAGTCAACCAATGATTGGCCCAAATTGAGACACATTCCATGGGAAAGAACCAATCACTGACTCTTCTTATACTCTGTTATCCTTGCACACAGGAACATTTTACTTTGATACATAAATATTAGATTAATAGAAATAACTTTCATTTGTGAATGGCCTATAAATGCCCACCCAGTTGGTAAACACATTGAATCTAATTATTAAATTTACATATTCATCATTTACGTTTATATCACATTATAAAATATAGAGCAGAAATATCACAATTTGTATTCAAGTGTGCCAAATTTTAAATGCTAGAAATCTCAATTTTTTTTTTGAAATCACAAATTTTAACACTATTTTGTTTTTCACCTTTAAATTAACTCCCAGGTGACCGTTTTAGCATCTACCTACAAGCTCTACTCATGGAAGTCCTGAATCAGGACCTCTAGAACTACCTATTCTATATTTTAAGTGATATCAAGATGTCTTCATCACCCAGACTGCTTTGCTCTTTACAAGCATTACAAACAAAGAGAAACTTTCTGGTAGGTGCAGCATTTTCCAGAAGCAAGTTCTAACATATGCCACAACCTTGTTCCCAGAAAAGGGTGTGTTCAGACTGAAAAGAATTCTAATGGCAACTACTAAGCCATGAATGACTACTTGTTGCTATCATTTTTTTTATGTTGTTCAGACACATAGCTATTTTCTGGATATCAGATGTCATTAATTCTTTACAGAAAATCTATTTGTTTGCACATTCAATGTACAATGCATAGCTAAGAAAGGTGAAGGAAATCTCTAACTACTTCATTTGTTTTTCCTTCAGTGATTAATTATAGGTATTAAGAAGAAAAAACTGTAAATTTGTCTTACCGTGATTTTCTTCTACTAAACAGCCTCTAATGTTTAACTAGCCACACCACATTACCATATATTGTAATTTCTGACAATGACATGATTAGCGTAACTACCCACAAAGCTTAGGTTACAAGTTTCCTATTCCCTATTGTATACAGCTTGTTTAGCCATATTTTTCACTAAAACATTGGCCCATTTACTTCCCTTTGAGTGCTGCTGGGAAAACCGCATGTATACTTACATTCCTCAAAGATTTGCTGATGTTCTTAAGATCTAGCTGAAGAATATTTCCAATGATAGGTAGAGGTGTGGGGCCAGGAGGAAGGTTTCTTCTCTGAGAATTCTGCCTCCATAGTGAAAGAAGAAACAGACATGTGAGAAGAAGCCCCAGAAACACACCTAGAACCATTGCTTGCTTCTCTTCTTAAGATATGACTGTGCAAACAACCAAAAGCTTATATAAGGGAGTCTGTTAATACATCTGTGAGTCTCTGATTCAAAACAGACCAACCAGAAACCACTCTTAATCTTTCCTCCCAGTGGACTTTGTTCCAGTGTAGTGACTAAGGTAAAGTGCTCGCTCCTCTGCTCTCATTTATAACACAATATATTCTGTAGATAGTGGCTTAATCATAATGGGTTGGGTTTGAAAAATTTAGGTGAAAAGGTTTTCTGATATATAGCCACAGTTGAAAAAGAAACAATAAATGTACTTCATAATAGAAAACTGGAAAGTTGTGAAAAATTCTAAATTCTCAAGTTAATGAGTACTTGAGAACTTATAATATTAGAGAAGTTTACTATTTTACATAACTGCCAAATAAAAAGAAATTTTATATTGTATAAAACATTAACTACTCTTTCACAATAATACAAAAAACTGAGTTTTCAAATAACATACCAACATTACAAAGACACTAACATAAAATATCAAACAGCATATACTGTGAATGATAATACAATATGATTTTAATTAAACTAATAAGTATAACTGTTATCATAAGATAAATTTTAAGATAGAAACATAGATGATAATGTAATGTGTAATTATTTTTAAAAATCAATTTATGCTAATGCTGGCTACTCTCCTACTCTCGTGCAGCAGTCTGCCCAACTTCTCACAATTCGCCTGCCTCTGAACCACTGGTATCTTCCGAGCCATCTACTCCCTGTGGCTAGCTGTCACAAATCCCCATAACCCAGTAAAATCAAAACTCCAGATACTGGTAATTTATCAGTCAGATACATAACAGTAAATTCTCAACTCACAAAATGCCCACTCAAAGAATTCAAAACTCAATTGATATTGATACAAGATACCCTATATTTGACAAATTGCCCTACACTACACGATTGCTGTTTTATGATATTCATAGCTACTTGTAGCTATTTCAAGCCACGTGGATTCAGTTCATCCTCTTCCTCCATCCTTCTCTGTCCTCTACAGTCTCTCCCCTGTCCTGTCTCTCCCCTGTCTTCTCTCTCTAAAACTGTTAGCCCCACCTTTCTTTTTCATTGCCCAATAAGAGAATCTAGCTTTATATTTCACCTGTCCTCACCTGTGTATCAACAGCAATCCACATGATAACATTTTATATTTCAAATACAGAACGGAACTTTCTATCAGAAAACCTATCATTTGAACATAGCTTCTAGATGTTGAGTATATTTGAATTAGTTCTCATAACCACTGTTATTCACTATTACTTACAGATCAGAATAATTCCATCAACTAAATCATACCACAATGGAAATTACCCTAATATACTTCCTCTGCTCTTATTATAAAGACAGAAGTACCACATTAAAAACATACCTTGTATTACCTCAAGGTTAATACAATAGGATGTTCTCACACAATAAAAATTAAAATAAAAAAACAATTTTATTCTTCATAATGAAAAAGACTGAAACTCAGAAAACTTGGTTACAACAACTTGGAAAACTATAGGTTTCAAAATGTTACTAAGATATTTTAATTATGCCATTTTCACAAACAAGATTAAATAATACACAGTAGAAAGCAAACTCAGGAGCAGAACAACTGGGTGCAATAGAAAGTGAGTGTTGTACTTCAAATGTAAAAGACTCTCATGGTCTCATGTATTTGAATATGTGGTTTTCTTGGAAGCATAGTTTTGAAGAACTATGAATTCTTTAGGAAATAGAACTTTGTCCAATGAAAAGGTTACTTTCTTAGGGTTACTTGAGAAGGAGGTGAGGTTTTATAGGTTTATAGGATCTACTATTGCTGTCTGATTTCTGTTCCAACAAAGTATGGAAATTGGAGGTCTCTCAGTAAGACACTCTTGATATCAAGCATCACCTTTCCCTATGCCTTACCCTATATGGTGAGCTGAAACACTTCATTCTATAAAATAAAATAAACTTTTCCACCCACAGATTGTTTCTTGTCATATATTTAGTCACAACAAACAGAAAAGTAACCAATACAGAAAGTTTATATACAAAGTGGGGCCATTCTGTTACATCTAACTGAAATTCTTCATCTTTGGAATTGGTCTGATAGAAGACTGTGTAAGTTTAGAGATGGAAGCTAAGAATATTTAGAGTGCTATGAACAGAGTTTATTGGGTTATTCTGGTAAGAGTTTGGAAGGCTGGAATGCTGAGAGAATGAGAACAGTGGCAGAATATCTCATGAGGTTTATTATGAGAAACAACTACTCCTAGTAACTAGGCTAGAGGCCATGGCTGTCTCATTTCGGCAGAGAATATAGCTGCATTCTGCCTATTTCATAAGAACTTGAGTAAGACTGGATTCAAAAGTAGTGAACTAATTTGTTTACTAGAGGAAATGTCAAGACAGAATGTGGGGTGGGCTGTGAGAGACAACTGGATACCTGGTCAAGTAGGCCCGGAACCCCAGAGACCCTCCAGGGATGGGAGGAGTTCAGCCTTGCTCCTGGATCCTTTCACATAGCTACAGCCCTGTGCTGCGTGGAGTGAACACAGTCAAAATCCCGCACCTCTGTCTCTCTGAGTTGTGGCCCCAGCCCCTGGGGTGGCAGACATGACACTCTTGATTCAACCCAACAGGACCCATGCCCATGCTCATGCCACAGTCCAACAACAAGAAAGCATTCTAGCTGTGGCATGCTTGCTGATCACTGCTCTTATCTAGGTCTGAGATGAAAGAGAACACCACATGGGATAGAACTTTATGAAAACATCTTGTTTTGTGGAGAAAGAATGGGAGCAAGTTTAACATAGCCTATATTTAATGGGTGACACTATTAGTAGGCTGTAATCAGAAAAGATATTGCCACCATAAATTAGAATCTAGGACCTCTGCACTGAGACAATAAGAAAGATTCCTTGGGAATAAGACATCATCCATGGTAGATTATAAATTATAAGAATGCAAATTCACATGAAATGAGGGAATTTAAATTGAGATTTTTGCAACAGTTCTCATCTCAAAAAGCCTTACTTTTGAAGCATTTCCCCATGGAGAACCTCAAGAGAAGATTTATGCCACTGCATATGTGGCCCAAGAATGTCTGTAGTTCATCTTGATCTACTAATAGAACCTGGTGTCATTACCTACATGGTATTAGCCTTAGAGGCATAAAATACAGAGTTAGAGAGTCCACAGGCTTGTCTCAAGGCACCAAACAACTTCTCACACAATGTAATGTGTGTTAGAATAGATTTCTACACACTAAATAATAAAAACACTATTATATTAAACTGAGAAGGAGAACCATATGTTGTAAGGAAGACCTCATGCTGTTGGAAATGCCAGTACTTTGGGACATTTGCTGTAGAAGACTCTAAACATAAGTATGTAGATAAGTCACGAGAGTGATAACAGACAATATAGAAGACAGACATGAATGTTTGTGGCTACCCTAAGCTGACAAAAACTGATTGCATACTGAGCCCCAGATGCTGAACACTGAGTTGAAGAAATTTTTGATGTCCTACTGGATTTCATTCTTGATTCGCTCTGTTCTTTCCCTCCTCTGCTGCCATTCCTCCCTTCTGGAGTGGAAACATTTGCTCTTTTTTTCATGCCATATCAGAAGCGTATAACTACCTCTCCAGATCCATCCCAGTAGCGGGAGCAGACACACAGTGGGGACTGCTCACTTTGGGAGACTGTATCCTCAGACATCCCTGGGCATCCAGTGTCCTCAGGGAGGCAGGTAAAGACACTGAAGCACCGCCCTACGCCCCAGATCCACAGCTGGGACTAGGAAGCTTGCAGGACACCCCACAGGCACTCAACCCCGCCCCTGCAGAACTCCACACCCCTTCCACCCCTCTCCAAATCCATCCCGGTAGCTGGAGCAGACACCCAGTGGGGTCTGCACACTTGGGGAGATTGTATCCTCAGACATCCCTGGGAGGCCAGTAAGGCCATGGGTGCACCACCCTACACACCAGACCCACAGCTGGAAGTAGGAAGCTAGCAGGACCACCCACCCACCCCCAAGTACCCAAACCCTGCCCTTGTGGAATTCCACTCCCTTTCTGCCCCTTTCTGGATCCCAGGGGCAGGAGCAGGCATCCAGTGGGTCTATACCCTTGTGGAAACTGCATCTGGAGTCAGCCCAGCGAAGTCAGTGTCTTCAGAGAGGCAGACACCCAGCGGGCCTACACCCTTGTGGAAACCATATCCTGAGACATCCAAGAGAGGCCACCGACCTCAGAGCAGGGGACACCATACCCAGAGTCATCCTAGAGGAGCCACGGAACCCAGAGAAGCAGTCACCTTATCCTGAGACATTCTAGAGGAACCACTGCACTTAGCAGCGAACACCTAGTTGGTCTTCTCTCAAGAAGACACCTTACCCTGAGACATCCTAGAGGAGACACTGCACGCAGAGCAGCTGGAGCTCAGAATCACAGGATCACAGAGATATCTGGACCCTGAGGAGTTAGGACACAGCAAGATAACTGGAAAGACAGACCCAGTCAGAACCAGTGAGAAATGGTAACACTAGAGTTAACCAAATGGCAAAGGGCAAGCATAGGAACATAAACAACAGAAACCAAAGTTACTTGGCATCACCAGAACCCAGTTCTCCCACTGTAGAAAGCCCTGAACACCACACTACACTGGAAAAGCAGGACACAGAATTAAAATCACTTCTCATGATGATGTTAGAGGACTTTAAATAGGTCATAAATAACACTCTCAAAGAATATGAGGAGAACACAAGTAAACAGACAGAAGCCCTTAAAGAAATGCAAGAAAACACAACCAAAAAAGTGAAGAAATTAACCAAAACTGTCCAGGATCTAAAAATGGAAGTAGAAACAATAAAGAAATCTCAAAAGAAGACCATCCTGGAGATAGAAAACCTAAGAAAAAGACCAGGGGTCATAGATACCAACAGAATACAAGAGATAGAAGAGAGAATCTCATGTGCAGAAGATACCATGGAAAACATTGACACAACTGTCAAAGAAAATGTGAAATGCAAAAAGCTTCTAACACAAAACATCCAGGAAATCCAGGACACAATGAGAAGACCAAACATAAGGATAATAGGTATAGATGAGAGTGAAGACTCCCAACTTAAAGGGTCAATAAACATCTTCAACAAAATTATAAAGGAAAACTTCCCTAACCTAAAGAAAGAGATGTCCTTAAATATACAAGAAGCCTACAGAACCCCAAATAAACTAGACCAGAAAAGAAATACCTTACTTCACATAATAATCAAAATATCAAATATACAAAACAAAGAAAGAATACTGAAAGCAGTAAGGGGAAAAGGTAAAGTAACATATAAAGGCAGACCTATGAAAATTACACCAGACTTCTCACCAGAGACTATAAAAGCCAGAAGATCCTGGACTGATATCATACAGACACTAAGAGAACACAAATGCCAGCCCAGAGTTCTTTATCCAGCAAAACTCTTAATCACTATTAATGGAGAAACCAAAATATTCCATGACAAATCCAAATTTACACAATATCTTACCACAAATCCAGCACTTCAAAGGATAATTGGTGGAAAACTCCAACACAAGGAGGGAAACTACAACCTAGAAAAAATGAGAAAGTAATCTTCCAACAACCCTAAAAGAAGGTAGCTATACAAATATAACACCACTGACAATAACAAAAATAACAGGAAACAGCATTCATTTTTCCTTAATATCTCTTAATATCAATGGACTAAATTCTCTAATAAAAAGACATAGACTATCAGACTAAAGAGGACGCAATATTTTGCTGCATACAGGAAACGCACCTCTGTGAAAAAGACAAACACTTCCTCAGAGTAAATGGTTGGAAAAAAATCTTCCAAGCAAATGGTTCCAAGAAGCAAGCTGGAGTAACGATTCTATATCAAATAAAATAGTTTTTTCAACCAAAAGTAATCAAAAAAGATAAAGATGGACACTTCATATTCATCAAAGGAAAAATGTACCAAGACGAACTTGTAATTCTGAACATCTATGCTCCAAATGCAGGGACAACCACATACATAAATGAAACTTTACTAAAGCTTAAAGCATACATTGCACCTCACACAATAATAGTAGGAGATTTCAACAACCCACTCTCAGCTATGGACAGATCGTGGAAACAGAAACTAAACCAAGACACAATGAAACTAACAGAAGTTATGAACCAATTGGACTTAACTGACATCTATAGGACATTTGATCCTAAAACAAAAGAGTATACCTTTTTCTCAGCACCTCATGGTACCCTCTCCAAAATAGACCATATAATTGGTCACAAAACAGGCCTCAACAGATACAAAAAGATTGCAATAATCTCTTTTACCCTATCAGACCACCATGGACTAAGACTCGTCTTTGACATTGACAAAAATAACGGAAAGCCCACATACATGTGGAAAATGAACAATGCTCTACTCAATGATAACTTGGTCAAGGAAGAAATAAACAAAGAAATTAAAGACTTTTTAGATTTAAATGAAAAAGGGGACACATCATATCAAAATTTGTGGGACTCCATGAAAGCAGTACTAAGAGAAAAAATCATAGCTCTAAGTGCCCACAAAAGAAAATGGAAAGAGCATACATTAATAACTTGACAGCACACCTGAAAGTGTTAGAACAAAAAGAAGCTAATATACCCAAGAGGAGTAGATGGCAGGAAATAATCAAACTCAGGGCTGAATTCAACCAAGTTGAAACAGAAAGAACTACACAAAATATCAACAAAACCAGAAGCTGGTTCTTTGAGAAAATCAACAAGACAGACAAACCCTTAGCCAGACTAACCAAAGGGCACAGAGACAGTACTCAAATTAATAAAACCAGAACTGAAAAGGAAGAAATAACAACAGAAACAAAGGAAATTTTAAAAATCATCAGATCTTATTACAAAGGCCTATACTCAACAAAATTGGAAAATCTGGATGAAATGGACAATTTTCTAGATAGATACCAGGTACCAATGTTAAATCAGGAACAAATAAACCATCTAAACAGTCCCATAACCCCTAAAGAAGTAGAAGCAGTCATTAAAAATCTCCCCACCAAAATATGTCCAGGGCCAGATGGTTTTAGTGCAGAATTCTAACAGACCTTTCAGGAAGACCCAATACGAATTCTCTTCAAACTATTCCACAGAATAGAAACAGAAGGAACAATACCCAATTCATTCTATGAAGCTACAATTACAATCATACCTAAACCTCACAAAGACCCAACAAAGAAAGAGAACTACAGACCAGTCTCTCTTATGAATATTGATGCAAAAAATACTCAATAAAATTTTCACAAACCTAATCCAAGAACATATCAAAGCAATCATCCATCATGATCAAGTAGTCTTTATCCCAGGAATGCAGGGATGGTTCAGTATTCAGAAATCCATCAATGTAATCCACTACATAAATAAACTCAAAGAAAAAACACCACATGACCCACAGACCACATGAAGCTCATGAAGAAGGAAGACCAAGAGGGGATGCCTCAGTTCTACTTAGAACGAGTAACAAAAATACTCAAGTGTGCAAATATGGAAACAAAACATGGGACAGAAACTAAAGGAGGAGCCATCAGGAGACCATTCCACCTGGATACCCATCCCATGTACAGTCACCTAAGCTAGACTCTGATGTGGATGGCTGGAAGTGCATGCTGTCAAGAACATGATATAGCTGTCTCCTTAGAGTTCTTCCAAAGTCTAACACATTCAGAGGATGATGCTCACAGTTAACCACTGATATGATCAAGGGTTTCCCAATGGAGAACTTAGTGAGAAGACTGAAGGAGCAGAAAGGGTTTATGACCACAGGAGGAAAGCAACAATAACAATCAACCAGAGCTTCCCAGGGTCTAAACCTCCAGCCTAGGAGCACATAGGGAGGGACCCAGGACTCCAGCGGTATATGTACGGGAGGATATATATCGGGCATAGGTGGGAGAGGAATTTCTTGGTCCCATAAAAAATGAACACAGAGTATGGGGAAGAAGTGAGGGTGGGCAGGGAGTAGTGGGGGGAGGTAGTTGCGGGCACTGCCTCATAGAAGCATGAGGAGGGGGGATGGGATAGTAGGTTTCTGGGTGGTGGGAGGAAGTGGGGTAAGGGGATAAAATCTGAAAGGTAAATATAATACCCAATTTAAAAAAAAAGAGAGATAAAAAGGGACAAAAAGGAGAAAACGGAAAAAAAGATTAAAAAAAGAAAGAAAAAAAAAATAGGAGATTTAACAACACAAATAAAAGGATTTAGAAATCTAGGAGGCAGTTTATGTTAATGTAAACAGCATCATAGAAACTGGAAAATAACATCCTCATAGAAGCACAAGGAGGAGGGATGGGATAATGGGTTCCTGGGTTGTGGGGGTGGGCAATGGAATAAGGGGATAGAATTTGAAATGTAAATATTATAACCAATGTTTAAAGAGGGAAAAAATAAAAGAAAAGTTGTTAGAACCAATATCTTTTAAAAAAAATGTCAGCCCTCTAGGAAAAAAATTTTTTTTTCTTCTTGATACTAAAGCTTGCTCTGAGAACTGTATATTGCAGAATACACAGCCTCAGTGTACCTACTCATCAAGCAAACTGAGCAGACCTGCTCAAACTTATGATGTCCTGGAATTCCACCTGGATGCAGTGAAGACACAACATCAGAGGCTTATCAATTTACTCTTCCCCCCACCCCTCTTCTAATATCTCAACGCCCATAATCAGCTTGAAGAAGTTAATGAGTCAGTGCCCCTATTCCCTGGGCTTGGGGACTAAGGTGGTTAATATTGGGCTGTCTTTCTAGGGAAAAGAAGAGGTTTTGTTGCAACAGGGAGGATTAGCTAGGATTTATTGCATAGCCATAACCTATTGATAGAAATCTGTATAATTAGTATCAAGATTAAGTTATAATTTCTTAAATTGTACAAAATTTACTCTGATTTCAAATTTAAGGTTTTCATTGGTATGAGCTCCTTATTGATATAAAAGTGAGATGAATATTGTTACTGTCATAGGCTTTGTGCCTGTATAACACATTTAGTAATACAAGGCTTAGACCCAGTCCTTCTTTAATGTTTTTAGCTGATTTGAGATGGTCAGCCTGTGAGTTAAGGGACTATAGCAAATTCATGGCTTGGAGTTTTTTGTTAGAGTGTTTTCTATATTTTATTTAGAAATAGCTGAGAGGAGTTAACAGACAACAGTTCAGATTGCCTCACAGGAATAGGTGGTCTTCAAAATGTCAGAAGTTCACAGAATTAGAGACCTGTCTGCTCCTGACTGCTTCCTGTCTTGGATTCTAAGAAGAAATTGAGCATCCTTGGAGTTACAACAGTTGTGCAGAGACAGCCACAAGGCAAGAATTGCCTCTCTCCATCTACAGACAAATTACTGTCCAGAAAAGGACACACTTGCAGAATAGTCGACTGATTATTCTGCCTAGACAGAGTAATCAGCCCTTAATAACTCTGCAGCACTAAGGTCTGTCAGATGATTCTGGGCCAGAAGGCTGAAGATTTGATGCTCCAACGTTCTGTAGTATAGGGGCTGTCTAGGTGTTCAGCGGTCTCTATAAATTGGCTAAGTTTTAGAAGCTATGCTTAGTGTTTCCCATAATTTCAGTTAACTCAGTCATTCTGGATTTCTGATGGGGTTGAAGACCTATAGTCTCATAGTAAATTCTGGCTATTTACTTTGAGAGAAAAGATCTGAGTGGATGGTTCTCAGCTGACATTCATTCTAAAGCCAAGAAAAACAGCCAGGTTCAAAACTAAGTGTTTTAGTCAAGAGAGATGACAGAGGTTCTAGTTAGTCGACAAAATGATCGACTGAGTATTAGGATTATCTTGTACCTCACTGGTACAAATAGGAATAATTATGCTCTAATTTGAGAGAAAAGTGTTATTTTAACAGGAAGAGTGATATGTAGGAGGAGCTAAGGGAGAACTAGCCCTGAGAGGAAGAGGTGGAGTAAGGAGAGGAGAAGATTAAGGAGAGGAGAAGCAAGGTGATGAGAGAGAGAAAGAGAGAGAAAGAGGGGAGCATGGAGGCAGATGTTCACGTGTCTCCACCAGTCAAAGACAGTTTATATATCTAGGTTGGGCATTGGGTTACACTTCTGATTGAGCATTACAAAACTTATAAAGGCTTTGACTGACATTTAAAAAAATGTATAAAAGCAAAAAGGGAAAGGGGGCATGGAATAGAGATTTTCTCTAGGGAGTGGAAATGGGGAAAGGGGATGGCATCTGAAATGTAAATAAAATGTAAAAAAAGAAAAGAAAAGAAAAAACAGAAATTCAGTGATATAACAAATATCATTGAAGATGATAAGTACTGTGTATAAACATAGTAAAAACCATAGATCTGTGCTCCTGACTCCTAATCATACTTTGTACTGTAGAAGAATATGTCTGTGCTTATATATTTTTGCATTGTTAAAAATGATACACACAAATTATAAGATCTTAGTAAACTATAAAAACCATATTCATTTTCAAAGTCATTCACTCAAATACCATCACAGAATATGTTGATTATTTTTCTCCTAACTGTTTATCATGAGACAAATTGAATTTTCCTGTAACCTGAAGTGAGGTTTTATAATTACCTTGTCATTACAAGGTAAATCACCACGTACAAGATACTTTAGATAATGACTTATTTGGATCAAAAATTCACATATTGTTATATTTTGTCCAATGTTTATGTTAGTGAACCTGGTCACTCTCACACTGGGTTAATGTATATCTGCACAATCAAGTATAATTTATAGCAGGTGATACAAACAATGACCCATTAAACTAGAAAAGATTAAAAGAAAAAGAAGCATATAACTAGGCTTTTATCTTACAGAGTTTCTGTTAACAGATTGCCTTCAGTTTCCAAAGAGATTTTAGACTTTGAACTATTGAACACTGGATAGACTACAGAAATCTACAGGAACTTTGTGAGTTTCAATGAATGCATTTTGAATTATGAGACAGCCATGATTGTGGAGATCAAGGTAGGAAGAAAGGTGGTTAGAAAGGAAAAGTGTTCTTCATGTCTGTCTTCTATACTGTATACTTCATACACTTATGTGTTTGAATCCTAGTCCATAGCTGTTAACTGTTTTAGAATTCAGTGAGAAGAATTAAGATGTAAAGCTTTCCTTAAACAAAGTAGAGGACTGTGGGTTGGCCTTTAGGATTTTGTTCCTTGCCCCACTTCTTCTCTGCTCTAATTCCCTGTTCTACTCAGATGTAGAGAGTCACATGTACTTTCCACCAAGATGATATTCTATCAAACTGTAACTCAAAGCCCTCATCACTTAAGTTGCTTCTTATCAAATATTTGATCACACACCAAGAAAAGCAGCCAATACAATAGAGAAAAAAAGTATATTATTCATTGGAAAAAAAAGCATGCAACTACCATAGTATTTACAGACACAAACAAGAGAAAATATTTAATAGTCATGAAGATCTAAGGAGTTCTATGATATAAATTTCAACATTATTGATGACAATGCTAAACAAAAAATAGAATTTTGTAAAGACATTATTAAATATGATCAACATGAATCATTTTAGTTAATTCAAAGCCCTAAACCTGTACTTTAAAAAAATAAATGATGTCTTTCCAGTCTACACCTCCATCTCCACCCAGGGCAAGTTTGTATGCTTCAACTCCCAACACACACACACACACACACACACACACACACAAACACACACACACACACACACACACACACACAGCCTACCTGTCTTCCAGTAGGTATGCCTTAACCAGGGACACAAGATTAATGCCCTAACCAGGGGCACAGGAACCCTCCTTAAACAGAATAGCAGTGTCTGCCTCCCAGGAGGCCTGTTAAACTAAGAAACGCCCTGTTGAGTTAACACCAAAGATAACACGACAGGTAAGAGGCAGGCATAAGAACATAAGCAACAGAAGCCAATGTAACTTGGTACCATCAAAACCCAGTTCTCCTATAGCAAGCCCTGGATACCCTAACACACCCAAGAGCAATATTCTGACCTAAAATGCAATCTCATGAAGATGATAGAGGCCTTTGAAAAGGATATAAATAATTTTCTTTTAAAAATACAGGAAAATACATGCAAACATGTAGAAGCCCTTAAAGAGGAAATAAATTAATCCCTATTAAAAAATACAGGAAAAGACAATCAAGCAGGTGAGATAATTGAACAAAATGGTCTAAGGCATAAAAAAGGAAATAGAAGCAATAAAGAAAGCACAAATAAAGGCAATTCTGAATATAGAAAACCAAGGAAAGAAATGCAAGCATCACCAACAGAACACAAGAAATAGAGGAGAGAATCTCAGGCATAGAAGATATCATAGAAGATATTGACATGTTGATAAAAGAAAATACAAAATGTAAAAAGCTTCTGACCCAAAATATCCAGGAAATGTGGGAGATAATAAAAAGACCAAACCTAAGAATAATAGAAAATGAATAAGGGGAAGATACCCAGTTCAAAGGAAGAAAACATCTTCAACAACACTGTAGAAGAAAACTTCCCTAACCTAAAGAACAAGATGGCCATGAACATACAAGAAGCCTACAGAGCACCAAATAGATTGAACAAAAAAAGAAAATCCTCTCATCATGTAATAATCAAAACACTAAGTGTATAGAACAAAGAAAGAATATTAAAAGACGCAATGAAACTAGGCCAAGTGACATACAAAGGCAGACTTAACAGATACACAGCAGACTTCCCAACAGAGACACTAAAAGCAAGAAGATCTTGGACAGATGTCAAGCAACAATACAGATGACAGCCCAGGCTACTGTACCCAGCAAAACTCTCAATCACCATAGGTGGGGAAACCAAGATATTGCATAACAAACCCAAATTTAAACATTCTCTACTAATCCAGCCCTACAGAGGATGCCAGAAGGAAAATCCCAACACAAGGACGGTAACTATTAAAAAAAAATAACAATAAATTAACCATCTCACAACAAAATCGAAAGAGAATCACACTCACATACCACCTCCAACAACAAAAATAACAGGAACTGACAACCACCTGTCTTTAATATCATTCAATATTAATGGAATCAATTCCCCCAATAAAAAGATACAGGTTAACAGACTGGATATGTAAACAGAATCCATTAATTTTCTGCATACAAGAAGCACATCTAAGTAACAAAGACACTACCTCAGAGTAAAGGACTAGAAAAAAATTTCCAAGCAAATGGTATGGAGAAAGAAACAGGAGTAGCCATTCTAATATCCAATAACATATACTTTCAACCAAAAGTAATCAAAAGTCATGTGGAAGAACATTTCATACTCATCAAAAAAAATCCACTAAGAGAAAGTCCCAATTCTAAACTTCTATGCTCCAAATTGAAGTACAACCACATTCATAACAGAAACTTTACTACTGCTCAAACCACAAATTAAACCTCACACAGTAATAGTGGAAGACTTCAACACCCCACTCTCACCAATGGGCAGGTCATTAAAACAGAAATTAAACAGAGACATAATGAAACTAACAGAAGTTATGAACCAAATGGATTTAACAAATACCTATAGAACATTTCACCCAAAACAACAACAACAACAACAACAACAAAACATAATTCTCAACACCTCACAGAACTTTCTCCAAAACTGACCATATGATTGGACACAAAACAAGACTCAACAGATATCAGAAGATTGAAACTATCCTATGCATTCTATCAGACCACCATGGACTAAGGCTAGACTTCCATAACAACAAAAACAACAGAAAGCCCACATACTCATGGAAACTGAACAACTCTCTGCTTAATGAAAACTTTGTCAGGGAAGAAAAAAAGAAAAAAGTCAAAGACATTCTATAATTCAATGAAAACAAAGACAAAAAATACCCAAACTTATAGGACACAATGAAAGCAGTGTTAAGCTGAAAATTCATAGCACTAAGGGCCCTCTTGAAGAAATTGGAGAGATCCCATGCAAGCAACTTAACAGCACCCCTGAAAGCTCTAGAACAGAAAGAAGCAAACACACCCAAGAAGGGTAGATGGCAGGAAATAGACAAACTTGGAGCTGAAATTAACCAATTAGAAAAAAAGAGAACAGAACAGAGAATCAACAAAACTGAGATCTGGTTCTTTGAGAAAATCAACAATATAGATAAACCCTTAGTCAAACTACCTAAAGGGCACAGAGACAGTATCCAAATTAAGAAAATTAGAAATGAAAATGCAGACATAACAACATAAACTGAGGGAATTCAAAAAAATCATCCAATCTTACTACAAATGCCTATACTTGACAAAACTGAATGTCAGATGGTAGAAGAATGCCAGTAGATTCATATTTATAACCCTGCATAAAATTCGAGTCCAAGTGGATCAAGGACCTCAAAATAAAAAAAGATACATTAAATATTAGAGAAGATAAAATGGAAAATAGCCTTGAAAATAGTCTTGAATGCATTGGTACAGGAGACAATCTCTTGAACAGAAAGCCAATGGCTCAGCCTCCAAGACAACAATTGATAAGTGGAACCTCTTGAACCTGAAAATCTTCTGGAAGGCAAAGGATGTTGTCAATAGGAGAAAATGATAGTCTACAGATTGGAACAAGATCTTTACTAACTCTATATCTGACTAGTATCCAAAGGGCTAATATCCAAAATATATAAAGAACTCAAGAAGTTAGACAACAACAAACCAAATAAATAAATTTTTAGAAAGTGGTATACAGACCTAAACAGAGAATTCTCAAAAGAAGACTCTAATGGCCAAGAAACACTTAAAGAAATCTTTCATGTCCATAGTCATCAGGGAAAATCAAATCAAAAGTGACTGAGATTCCACCTTACATGCATAAAAATGGCTAAGATCAAAAACTCAAGTAACAGCACATGATGGTGAAAAAATGGAGCAAGGAGAACGCTGCTCTACTGCTCATGGATGGGCATACTTGTACAACCACCCTGCAAATCAATTTGGAAGTTTCTCAGAAAACTGGGACTAGTTCTACCTCAAGACTCAGCATATACCCAGAAGATGCTCCATTGTACCAGAAGAACACTTCCTCCACTATGTTCATAGCAGCCTTATTTGTAATAGCCAGAAACTAGAAACAACCCAAATGCCCCTCAAATAAAGAATGGATACAGAAAATGTGATACTGTGTTCTGGGCCTATGTGACCATAAATCATATTTCCTTAAGTGGAAGTGTGGCACATCTTCCAAGCCAGGAATCTAGCAGGGAGTGGGGAGGCACCTCAGTCTGAGTCTGCAGTCTCAGACCTGCTCTGCCTACTAAGCATCTTAGTATTGTTTACCATCCCACAAAAAATTTGAGCATCATATCTGTATATCCCCTGTTGGATATGCTGGAAGGGCCTGGAGACAGATCTCAATAGGTGTGCTTCCAAAATTTACCAAAATGGGGTTGTGTACCAAGATGGAACCAATGACTTGATATTCCTGCTTCTGTGTGCCTGGATACCAAGACAAATATTGTGACTTGGAAGTGGAAGAAAATATTTCTGGTCCCTACATGGATGAGGCTATATGCCTCAATAAGATAGGAGTATACATATGTGTCTGTCAAGAGAGTGTTCTGGTGTGAACTATGAGCTGGAAAGTGAAGAATGTGGATCGCAGCCATGTCTACATGGTGCCATGTGTCAGAATGTTCGTGGGGTTTACTTCTCTGAATATGCACTAGGATTCCTTGGAGACCACTATGAACTCAACTTTGATGATGTTCCAGTCAACCATATCTCCATGGAGGTCTGTGTGAATGGAGGAAACAACAACCACTGGGTCTGCACAGGTAGAGGATTCACAGGGACATACTGTGAGATTTTGATGCCTCATCATTGGTTAAAGCTTTGTCACAATGATACAACATGTGAAGACACTGTCTGGGCAACAGTAGAATATTAGAGATTAGTCTTGGTGGTGGTCTAGTATTCTCAGAAACAGATATCTTGACCCAGAACAATGACATGACCTTTTAATTAATAATTCCATTTATTTTGAATCAACTAGAGCAAAGACAGCTCTCAGTTGAACTCTTCTGTATTACACTCATATTAATAACTCAACACATGTCTTAGTACAGTGCACGATCAATACAAGTGCTACAGACTCAAGGGGGCAGTGGATGGATTTGCATGATAACTCAGGGAAACCTTCTTTAAGAAAGGTAGATGTTCACTGGACTGTGGGAGAGTAAAGAGGTATGAGAGAAGAAAGGAGAGAGATGTCCCTAATAGTGGAAAGGATGTGGGAAGTGCCCCCTGAGAAGTCACAGACACTAGCATAGCAACAGCATTTGCATTTTGCTTTAATGAGGAATGAAGTACAGCTGATATGACGATGGTACATGGCCAAATGTATTGGTCAATATGGTAGTGTCAATGTCTTTTGTATCAACCAAAAATTCCAGCTTAAAATTCTGTACAAGGGTGGTCAGAAGCAAAAACAGCTCCATGCTAGCCAGGGCCTCTCCCACACACATTCACTTTCCTGAAAAACAAAAACAACACAGAGGTTTTCCTCCTTAAACTAGGTTCCAAACTATTGTAAATGTAGTCAGTTAAGTTTGATTCTTAAATGGTGGATGGCTCAAATACAAAATGAATACAAGGATTTTTAAACAGAGATGTACACAACCTTGGACATGAATGTTATCTACATAATGTCTGGTTTTGAGAGGTACCTATTGTTATTAAATATTTATTATGAGCTCTACTAACAGTTCATACACTATAACTTCCATTTGAGCTTATAAGTTGACACCAATATTCTAGAAACTCATTTATTTCACTGCTTTATTGGCTCTAGGGGGAGTATTAATATGATTCACATACTATTTTCCATTTTTTGCTATGGGATAATAAAAAGTCACAAATATGTTTATATTCAGAGTATTTCAAACTTACCTATCTATATCTATGACTTCTTTGCTTTAAATACATCCCTGAATCTGCCCTGAGACAAGATGGAAATGATTTGCCCTGGACCTTCATATTTTCTTTCCTGTCTGATATTCAATGCAAGGCTTAACCCTCTTTAGCTCCATCTATAGCTTACTTCCCCATGCCCCAATGCCATAAGAAAAGCTTCACGCCTCAAAAAAATGTTTCATATACTTTCCTCAAGGACCACAGTCTGTGCTGTTTCTTTTTCTTAACTTAAATTATTTTATTCATTTACATTCAAGTTATTGCCACTCCTCAGTTCCCCTTTAACAGTTCCTCTTCCCATTCCTTTTTCCCAAAAACAGTGTCCTCCCCATCAGACCTCCCCCTTCACTGGGGTCCCGAGGCTCTCAAGAATTAAGTGAAACTTCTCCCACTGAGGCCAGACCAGGTAGACCTCTGCTACATATGTGCATCATGATCAACTGGCTTCATCCCAGGGATGTAAGGATGGTTCAATATACAGAAATTTGTCAACTAATACACTATATAAACAAACTCAAGGAAAAGAATCATGGTCATCTCATTAGATGTTGTAAAAGCCTTCAACAAAATACAACAGCCCTTCATATTAAAAATTCTGGAGAGATTCAGAATTCAAAGCACATACATAAACATAATAAAAGCAGTATATAGCAAACCAACAGCCAATATCAAATTAAATGTAGAGAAACTAGAAGCTATCCCACTAAAATCTGGGACAAAACAAGGTTTTACACTCTCTCCCTATCTATTCAATATAGTACTCAAAGTGCCATTTCTTTATGATACTACATAATCTCCTCAGATAGGAGATGCTGATCCCCAAGGCTCTCTCTCTATCCCTGCTTCCCCAACAACATGGGCCACTTGAACATTATGCTGTGTAATCTTTTCCCTCCCTTCCCAAATATGAGTTTGCTAAGAGGAAGGGCTCAGTCTGTCACATATGAGAATGTACACTGCAGACCCAAATCAAAGTCATTAAAGCACATGGCAAAAAGTGAATGTGACTCTGTGTACAGAGACTCAGCACAGTGAGACTAAACATACAAGGTAAAGAAAATTCCTGAGGCTCTGGGATCACTGCTGAGTATCTTTCCACGTGTCCAAGGTCTTTCTCAGCCTTCATTCTTGTCAAGTTCTAACAGCAGAACATGTCTACTCCTGTACTTTGTACTTTTGATACAGTTCCCAGCCTCCTCCTCTTCTTGTTTTATTTCTTTGCCCCCTGTGAGCCAGCCAACTTTCCACTGCCTTGTCAGAATAGTTCTGTAAGTATGAAAGAGCAGGAAGTGACTAACCTCCCTCCTGACCTCCCCAGGAACCCAAGCTTGCCTCTCTCACAGCACTAATCCAATTGGATTACAGTGCCCTGTTGACTGCCAGCTTCCCCAACTCAGAAGTAAATCTCTTCAAAGCCTAGTCTCTATTATATTCTCTAAAGCACTTGGGTTCCCAGAGCTGTCTAAGAATGCATTGAGATACTTTTCTCTTGCCTCTGAGAAAAGTCTAAATGAGGCTCACTTCCATGAGAACTGCATAGGAAGGATAGAAGTATATGCAGAAGCAAAATTCAAATGACTTATATTCTAGTTTCCCAGATTCAAAAAATAGGCTAGATGTTCTCAAAGTTCCACTAATAAGGATGTGTCACAGTCAAGGAACATGTATGGGCATTGGAAGAATTGCTCCTGAGGAAGCACAAAGAGCAAATGCACCCATCCTTGAGGACATGCCAGATGATCCATTGTATCTCAAAGTTGTATCTTACGGAATCAGGCCCGATGGCAAATGTCTGTAGTGCCAAATACTCAGGCAAAAATCTTGAGTTCAGGAGTCCTGGATTACCCAAAACAACATAGTGCCTAAAAGAGTTTTCCTTATACCTGAAGTAAAAATAGAAATACATTTTATTTACCTGCTGAGAAAGGCATGAAATAGTCACTCCTCTTAAAGTTCCCATGCTTATCCAGAAAATGACCAGGGTCAAATACTTCTGGGTTGGGAAATTCTTTGTTATCATGTAGCACAGAAGTCAATGATGATATTAAGTCTGTACCCTGAAAATAGCAGATAAAAGTATGTTATTTAATGAGTGGAAGGTTTAGCAAGTTGACTCAGAGGCTAAAGGCACTTGCATGCAAGCCTTACAACCTGAGTCTAATTCCCAGATCCCAGATGGTGGCAGGAGAAAACTAACTCAAACACATAGTCCTTTGACCTATACACACACACACACACACACACACACACACACACACACACACACACAC
>JADRCG010010228.1:54534-78221 GCA_019844195.1 Rhabdomys dilectus
AGAGAGAGAGAGAGAGAGAGAGAGAGAGAGAGAGAGAGAGAGAGGACAGTGGTTCTGGTTAGTTGACAAAATGATAGACTGGGTATTAGGATTTATCTTGTATCTCACTGGTACAAAATAGGAATAATTATGCTCTAATTGTGCTTTGAGAGAAAAGTGTTAGAAAAGTGGTAGAGAGAGACGACCCAGATTGTATTTTTATTGAATTTTGAGCTCTGGTATTTTACTGACACTCACAATAACTGTACCTCTCTCCATCAATCATATATGTACAAATAGCATCCGGTGACACAAAAACATCAATATTAAAACTTCTTTCAGGCTATCTGAAGAAGACTAACTTTGCCTTACAAATACCAGAGTTGTACCTCTGACCTCTGTGTGTTTCAGTAGAAGCAAGAGTCCATAACTCAGGGTAGTGCTTTTGGTTTCTGATCCAGCTACAAGCACATCAGTTAAATGGCCACCAAGCTTTCAATACTAAACTTGAGAGCACTGAATCCTAACCACTAGACCACCAGGTCACCAAGTCAATATCAGTAGAATCTGTAAAATATGAAGAAATAGATACATGAATTAGATCATTGCATACTGTAATCATACTTTAGTTCTGCTTTGCTTTTGTGTTTTGTTTTCTTTTTTATTATTATTAAAATTATATTTTATTATATTAAATATATTTAATTATTTATTATTTTATTTTATTTTATTTACATTTCAGATGCCACCCTCTTTTCCCATTTCTCCTCCCTAGAGAAAACCCTTATCCCATGCCCCCTTTTCCTTTTTGCTTTTATACAATTTTTTTAAATGTCAGTCAATGGCTTTATAAGTTTGGTAATGCTCAATCAGAAGTGTAACCCAATGCTTAACCTAGATATATAAACTGTCTTTGACTGGTGGAGACATGTGAACATCTGCCTCCATGATCCCCCTCTCCCTCTCTCTCTCTTTCTCTCTCTCATCACCTTACATCTCCTCTACTTCATCTTCTCCTCTCCTTATTTCATCTCTTCCTCTCGGTGCTACTTTCCCCTTAGTTCCTCCTACATATCACTCTTCATGTTAAAATAACACTTTTCTCTCAAAATACGATTAGAGCATAATTATTCCTATTTTGTACCAGTGAGGTACAAGATAAATCCTAATGCCCAGTCCATCATTTTGTCAACTAACCAGAACCTCTGTCGTCTCTCCTAAATAAAACACTTAGTTTTGAACCTGGCTGTTTTCCATGGCTTTAGAATGAATGTCAGCTGAAAACCATCCACTCAGATCTTTTCTCTCAAAGTAAATAGCCAGGATTGACTATGAGACTATAGGTCTTCAACCCATCAAAAATCCAGAATGACTGAGTTTACTTGGTGATTTTGTGCGACAAAATTTTCATACTGAAAATACATGGGAAAATTAAAATTATTAATTTGAAAAAAAAATGGTAAACTTGAAATGGGGATTGTGTTTTTCCTGAAAATTTTCATTTCATTATAAGAAAGTGATCATTATATTAAATTTCAACAAATTCCAAATAATACAAGTTGGTCTACAGATAAGCAAATTTAGAATATGAAGGCCATAGTAAAAATATTACAGTAAATGTACCATATTGCAGAGAATGTAAACTAACTGACTCAATCTTTATTTCTTTGTGCTTATTTCTTCCTCATATCAAAATTCAATTTCTCAGATCATGTAACACCAGTAAAATAAGAAAAAGAACCACTCATACAAATTTTTCATTCTTTCTTAAAACATATATGACAACGGACATTACCTGGAACATGGGTCATCTACATGTATTTATGGTAGGAGCTATTCAAGGAAGGCTATGGCAAACAAGTTATCTGGAGATGGCCCACTGTTTTTGCATGGTTAAAAGGAGTGTACTCTGAAGAGGCACAAATCCAAGAGACTTCATCCTAAGATTGCTTCTTGCTATGCTTTTCCTGACACACCTATATCCCTCATTCATCTGACATAGCCTAACAAATCATGGTTTTTAAGCCACTCTGTTGGGCATATTTCCTGCAGAATCAATATGAAGGTACATGTTCACATAATAATGCTGTTTAGACGAATTGATGAATATATAATTCCTGATAATGATTGTATAGAATTCCTGCATTGATTCAGGTAGTTTTAAGCCCCTGAAGAACAAATGCTGCAAATAAAGTTCTGTAAACCTTCAATTGTCCTGAGCAAATTGCACTGGGATGAGAAATAGGTTTGGACCAAATTACAATCAAGGAAAACACTTCCTTTAGAAATGTTTAGAAATGAGGTTAGAAATTTAGGTTAGAAATGAGGCCACTAATCTGGCTAACTGTGGTCACAAACTAGGAATGGGCAATTTATTACGGAGGCAAGAACAGAAAAATAAATGACTGCCTAGTTTATCTATACAAGATGTCAAAATAATAAGTTATAAGATATAATTTGTCTCTTAACAAAAATATTACTAAGTTATGATGTAAAAATA
Organism: Rhabdomys dilectus; assembly: GCA_019844195.1. Taxonomy (NCBI): domain Eukaryota; kingdom Metazoa; phylum Chordata; class Mammalia; order Rodentia; family Muridae; genus Rhabdomys; species Rhabdomys dilectus. The sequence goes on from JADRCG010010228.1 coordinate 57,014, forward strand.
TTGCCTTAAACATATAATGAACTTGTGGAGCTAAAAATAGATAATTATTTAGTAAGATAGGAATCCTCATGTAAACAATTCTGTTGTAACTTTATCAACCTATAACACGAACTATTGTTTTGAACTTACCAGAAACTTACAGAATGTAAAAATATCTAGAGGAAATTACCAAAAATTGGAAGAGGGGTGGGGCCAGTAGGGAGGTTCCCTCTCCCAGAGTTCTGGCTCCATAGTGAGAGGAGAATGAGATAGAAGTGAGTAACAGATCCATAGAGACCTTCCTTACTGACATAGTTTTGATCAGACAGATCAAAGCTTTTAAAACACTGAAAAAACACACTCTGCTTTGAGCATCATTGACTAATCAATTAGGAAATGTTTAATTTCTCTCTCTCTCAAGTAAGCTATGTTCCTTTGGTAGAGATAAAAATAAGGTCAAATGTTATTTACCTTTGACCTCTACAGGATGCCCATTTGAATTTCTGGTTAGCAGTACAAATTGATGTCTAAGTACTACTAATAAAAGTAAAAAACATGTTTCTAATGTGCAGTTATTCATCAGAAGTAAAAGAATAATTTGGAGATTCAAGAAAACTCCTCAACATTTACATACTTGAGTTAGTGGCCAGGTAGTCATACATAACTTATGTCATATATAACTTATGAATATTTGTATACTCTATGAAATATGATTATTTTTAACAAGTCATACTGTATAACATAGGCTGACTTCAAACTGACAATTCTTCTGCTGCATTGCCCCAGCAGCTAGAAATATATTTATGCACCACGATGATCATGCATACTTAAAATATTTATTTTCCATATTCAGAATTCCAACATATTTTATTCACTAATGTATGCTTTGTAGGTCCTTATTTTACTCTTGATCAATATAAAACTTAGAAAACAAAACATAAATATCAGTCACTTGTCTACTATACCATGAAAGACCCATTATTATTCATTTTCTGAAGATGGTGAAACAACAACAACAAAAAAAACTGTCAGTGTCTCATGGCTCATAGCTGGAAGAATTTAAAATCCACTGAAACTATCTAATGATCATCCTTACTACCATGACTTTACAATAGATTCTTTAAAAAAAGTCTTAGAATTCTCCACTTTCCACTAATGCTGATATGAAACTGGCTAAGCACAAGTCAATACAGAGAAAATAACAATAACTGATACCAGTTAAACTTCCCAAAGGCAGCATCAACTGGGTACCTTGTGTTCAAATGCCTGAGGATAAGATGGAACATTTCTAAATTAAACGATGTCTCTTGCATTTTGTGCCCTTCTCTGCACAAAAACGTTCAGAACAATTAGATCTACAATTAGGTGACTATGTACTGCATCACTATATTGATGACAACCACTATCGCTAACAGCAAACATGAACCTAGTTAATAATTATAACATTGTTTTAACTTATAAGTCAAAAAAGTTTGCTTGCTTTGTAATGTTCAGAACTTCAGTGACATAATGTCATGGTTATCCTCATTATTTACAGCAGAGAAAGAAGTAATTTGTTATCTCCATAGTATATTGCTCTAAAGTCCTCCAAAAATCAGGTTTCTATGAATCAATCTCAGATATCTTTTTATGCCTGGAAAAATATTTGTCTGATGTAATTTCACTTACATATAAGTCATTTTGATGCTTTGGATCATCTTTTTATATAAAATATAATTATAGAACATTTAAAAAGAGATGGACCTCTGAGCTCTACTAATCTACATTTTGCTTAGATTTTAAGGAAGGAGCTCTTGGTGATGCATGAAGTATCAGCAATCACTCTAACTCTGTCAAGAATGAATGATCTCTTGTAAAACCTTTTACTTGACCCTTTTCTTTCATTTCATTTAATTCATTAGCTTGTCTCTTCACTCATCATCACACTTTTTAAAAGTATTTTTATATCTTTATATCAAATTATCAGTGTATATTCATTATACAATTGAATAGAATTCATAACACCATTTTATTCAAGTATATCATGACTTTGACATTATAAACACACTCTCTTTACCTGGTTGGTTCCTCTGTATAATGAGTATTATGTATTATAGTCATCTTCGTCTTCTGAAATAGTCCCTCTTCTGTGTCATAGACTACATTTTAAAGAAATAGCTCAGAGAGGAGGCCCCCTGAGAGTCTATGGGAGTGATTCTACCTAATGTAAAATAAAGAAATAAATTAATCTATAAAAAAAGAGAATAAAAATGGTATATTCTTGAGTAAAATATGATTGACCATACCTGAGAAAACTGGAAGCATGTTTCCTCCAATAGCTTGTTCCAATGTGGGAACAATGTCATTAAGAATTTTAGTATCATAGTATTATAGAAAAAAACACAAATCAAGACCTTAGTCAAATTTATCATTGGATGTGTTAAGTAAAGTGGGTATAAAATAAAAAGAAATTTCAGGCATATGCTTTGGATGCTTCCTGACATTCTGAGCATTTTGGTTAGTAGAAACTAGGGTATATATATATCCAAAAAAGTAACCTAATAGACATAAAGAAGATAGATCACATCAGAATTTGGAGCAAGTACAAACAAGGGGAGAAGAAGGACTAGGCTCATTTGGTTCTAGACTTGAAATGTTCTAACTTCTTCACAGCGTTAACATTCTTTCTGTCTTAAAATGAGCAAATATTTATTTAAAACAATCCTGGACTCAATATTATTATTTCTTAAATTAGACAACAAAAATGTTTTCCTGTGCCAAATATATAGAGTGAGATAAATAGATATATACATAAACAAGACCTATTTTTGATTATATAAAAGAATTAGAAAATAAGGAAGAAAAGAGACTTTTCATCTCATGTGATAATTTTAGGCCAGCTGACAGGGGCTCATCAGTGGCAATGGTGGGGAGGGCACCTGCAACCTGTACATGCTGCTTGTATCAAAGGATGTCATGTGGTTCACATAGGTAAGACATTTATAACATAACCAGAGGATGCTTTTCTCCCAAATGACAGTGTGTGATTTGATTCAAGGTTTTGATGTTCATAAGGCAGATTTTATGGGAACATTCTATCAGGGAAGTATCATTTCTAAGGATAAACCTCTAGAGAAGTATATTTTTGATATGGTGGACTATGACAACTAGCATTAATAAAAAGTTGTATTGATAGTATCTAGCTTGCTTTAACCCAAAGAGAAATTTGAATCCAACATATTAAGTATTAAGAGAATAAGAAAGTGTAAAAGGAATGCAAAGATTTGAATGAATATTTTATATAAATATATGAATTGCATATGGGTTTTTTTTTGGTTAACACCTCTATCAGTTTATTAATCTGTGCTACAATGATTTTTTTTGTTTTTTTACAATGATTGTTTGTGTGGCATACTGAGTTTTCAGTGAGTGATGAATAAAGTTCCCCAGTGGCCATATTTCCACAGACAAAATATTTGAGTAGGTATTCTTAGAAAAAGTTCATCAGCAGTGGATACATTTGGAAGAAGAGGGAAGTCAGTGCCTTGGACACTAAACAAGTACTGAGCCAACTTTGCTAACATTCCATTGCCTCATTCCCCTTGCGTGCCTGCATATTGACATTCTGGAACCACATTAACCTGCCAGACACGTATTGTCACCATCACCCTCCCCCATCCCCTGTAACCTGACAGAAGACAGTTAGAGTGAACATGTTGAGTGGAGCTAGCACAGAATCTTTCTTTGGTCTGAGTGTTTGCTGAGATTCAGCAAGACTTCACCTAGAGGGATTGGTGTGCCCTGTGCTTACATCAGAGCCTGTATATAGACCCTGTAGAACTGGCACAAAATCAAAGTAGAAATATGTACAGCCATAGAAAAGACATGCCTTGCATCACTGGCAGCTTTGTAAGTACTTGTAGCTATAAAAACCACAATATGTCTTAACTATCCACAAGACTTCTCAAACCATTCTGTCCTCTAAGTCAGGAATCACTATTTATTACAACTATTTATTGTGGGGAAAAAATAGCAGTTGGCAACAGTTGTTTTATAAAACCTCGCAGTGGTCCCTTCATGGCTATTATGCCAAAACCCACAAAGAATCCTACAGTACCAGGAAACAAACTGTGGAATATACAAAAGGTATGTAGGACGACGACACCCAAGAAGACAGATGCCACCTTCTCATATACACTCCCAGGTCGTGCTAAACCACACACTACCTATGGAATTAGGTAATCCTGAGGTACTGTCATCCTCTACTAATAAAATAGCAAACATGTACAATAAAGGCATCAGCAACTAAGCATATAAGGTATGTACCATGTAATCCTAAGATAGTGTATGATGAAAGTCTTCAGGAAAATGCTAATCAAAACACAGAGAAAAAACACCATCTGATTGTACTGTTTTCTATTATTTAAAAGTCAATAGCAAGCAAGTGCCAGTGAGGATATGGAGAATGAGGATACTCTATTAAATTAATCATAATTAGCACTGTCAATATGGAAAGCAGATTGGAATATCGTCAAAAATTAAAACAGAAGCTTCTTTAATGGTCAGCAATTCAAATTCTGTTGCAGCCACAGACAACATCAGAGTAGGGAAGAGATTATGGATATTTTTTAAAAGTTGATATTAATATAAATTTAGAATAAATGGGTAGTTAGTTGAATTTTGAGAGAATAGAAGGGAGAGGGCTGAAGGAAAAGTTGATATACTATAGATAGATTAGGGGTTCCCATATGTTTGAGATCAAATGTGCTGTATAATTACAAAACAAAAACAAACATTTTAAGTGTTCCATTGTAAATAGATGCTAAATGTTTGAGATGGATATTTTAATTTGGTGTGTGTGTGTGTGTGTGTGTGTGTGTGTGTGTGTGTGTGTCTTTGCCTACTTGTCTACATGCTCATCATATTCATGCAGTGCCTTCAGAGGCCATTTAAAAGGTGTATAATTCCTTGGAATTAGAATTACAGGGAATTATGAGCAGCCATGTGGGCAGTGGGGACAAAATTCAGGTCTGTTAAAAGAGTCATTAACTGCTAAGTCCTTTTCAAAGCTCATTTTTTATACATCAGCATCTGATCTGCAGACACCAAACCCAGACACTATTGCTAATGTCAAACACTTGCTTGAGCCTGCTATATCTGTCCCTTGAGAGACTCTGCCAGAGCCTGACGAATACAGGTATGGACGCACACAGCCAAACATCAGGCTGAGCATGGGGACCTCAATAGAGGAGTTAGGGGAAAGACTGAAGGAGCTGAAGGAATTTTCAATTCCACAGGAAGAACAATAATATCAACCAACCAGTCTCCCTAAAACTTCCAGGCACTAAACCACCAACCAAGAGTACTCATATGGGGACCCATGGCTTCAGCTGGATATGTAGCAGAAGATTGCCTTATTTAGGATCAAAGTGAGGGGAGCCCTTGGTCCTCGGGAGGCTCGACTACTCAGCATAGACAAATGATACAGTGCTGAGGCAAGAATGGGTGAACCATTGGGAGAGCACCCTCATAAATGCAGGAGAGGGGGGAAAGAGGGTTTGAGAATGGAAAACTGGGAAGGTGGATAACATTTAAAGTGTAAATAAATAAAATAACCAACAAAGATTTAAAAAGAAAAAAAGTAAAATAAAGTAAATTTAAAAATAAAATAATCATATCCCATGTTTGGTTATTTTGAGGGCTTTTATACAAAATGTTTTAGTCAAAAGTTAGATAGATATAAAAATTATAAATACTTTGAGTGAATTTTATTTAAAAATATAATGTTTTCTACTGAACATAACATATTTGTATAATGCATAGCATGTGTGAACATATGTCTTTGAGCTCATATTAAAACAAATATGGGTCTGAATGTGAGCCCTAATGTAGGAATTTTTTTAGATATCAAACTAGGGACTAGAAAGATGACTTACAGTTAAGGGTACTGGCTGATCTTCCAGAAAACACATGTTGTTTGAAATTTGATGTGTTCTTCTGGTCTGTAGACATATATACTATCAAAATATTCATATAGAAACATAAATAAATAAAATAAGATGAAAAAGACAAGATTGCCCTTTCACCCCTCTCCCAGATCTGAGGCCTGGCGCAGACCCCCGCCTAGTCTGTTCCTGTGTGGACACCAGATCCTGAGACATCCTAGAGGGTCCACTGAAACCAGAGCTGCAGGTAAGAACACCCAAACACAACCCTATTTCCATAGCTGGGTACAGGGAGCACTCAGATTCCAGCAAACCCCCAAAACCTGTCCCCGCAGAATACCACTCCCATTCTGCTCCTCTCCTGGATCTGAGACCTGGCACAAACCCCCACCTGGTCTGTTCCTGTGTAGATACCTGATCCTGAGACATGCTAGAGAGTCCACTGAACCCAGAGATGCAGAGAGACCACTGAACCCAGAGTGACAGAGGAACAACTGAACTCACAGCAACAGTCAACATATCCCGAGACATCCTAGAGGAGACACTGCACTCAGAGCAGTGGACACTTTACCCGGAGACATTCTAAAGGAGACACTGCATTCAGAGCAGTGGACACCTTATCCTAAGATATCCTAGAGGAGACACTGCACCCAGAAGAGCAGACAACTACCTGGTCTTCTCCCTTAGAGACATCATATCCTGAGACATCCCAGAGGTACCACTGTACTCAGAACAGCTGAAGCTCAGGATTAAAAGATCACAGAGACATCTGGACCCTGAGGAGATCAGACACAAGCAAGATAATTGGAAAGGCAGGCTCCAGTCAGAGACAGTGAGTAGAGGTAGTACTAGAGATAACCAGATCGCAAAAGGCAAGAGCAAGAGCATAAGCAACAGAATCCAAAGTTACATGGCATCATCAGAAAGCAGTTCCCCCATCACAGCAAGCCCTGAACACCCCATTACACCGGAAAAGAAGGATTCAGAATTAAAATCACTTCTCATAATGATGGTAGAGGACTTTAAGAAGGACATAAATAACACTCTCAAAGAATTTAAGGAGAACACAGGTAGAAAGACAGAAGCCCTTAAAGAGGAAACACAAAAATCCCTTTAAAAATTGCAAGAAAACACAACCAAACCGGTGAAGGAATTAAAGAAAACCATCCAAGATCTAAAAATAGAAGTAGAAACAATAAAGAAATCACAAAAAGAGAGTACCCTGGAGATAGAAAACATAGGAAGAAGGTCAGGAGTCATAGAGACAAGTATCACCAACAGAATACAAGAGATAGAAGAAAGAATCTCATGTGCAGAAGATACCATGGAAAACATTGACACAAATGTCAAAGAAAATGCAAAATACAAAAAGCTACTAACCCAAAACATCCAGGAAATCCAGGACACAATGAGAAGGTCAAACCTAAGGATACTAGGTATAGATGAGAGTAAACACTCCCAACATAAAGGACCAGTAAATATCTTCAACAGAATTATAGAAAAAAACTTTCCTAACCTACAGAAAGAGATGTCCATGAATATACAAGAAGCCTACAGAACCCTAATAGACTAGACCAGAAAAGAAATACCTTCCTCCACATAATAAAAAATAATAAAAGGTAAAGTAACATATAAAGGCAGACCTATAAGAATTACACCAGACTTCTCACCAGAGACTATAAAAGCCAGAAGATCCTGGACTGATATCATACAGACCCTAAGAGAACACAAATGCTAAGAAAGCATTTGAAAAAATTCAACATCCCTTCATGTTAAAAGTCTTGAAAAGAGCAGGAATTCAAGACCCATACCAAAACATAGTAAAAGCAATATACAGCAAGCCAGTAGCCAACATCAAACTAAATGGAGAGAAACTTGAAGCAATCCCACTAAAATCAGGGACTAGACAAGGCTGCCCACTCTCACGCTACCTATTCTATATAGTACTAGAAGTCCTAGCCAGAGCAATTAGACAACAAAAGGAAATCAAAGAGATACAAATAGGAAAGGAAGAAGTCAGAATTTCACTATTTGCAGATGATATAATAGGATACTTAAGTGACCCTAAAATTGTCACCAGAGAACTCTTAAACAAGATAAACAACTTCAGCAAAGTGGCTGAATATAAAATTGACTCAAATAAATCAGTAGCCTTCCCCTATCCAAAAGATAAACAGACTGAGAAATAAATTAGGGAAATAACACCCTTCACAATAGTCACAAGCAATATAAAATACCTTGGAATGAATCTAACCAAGCAAGTAAAAGAAGTGTATGACAAGAACTTCAAGTCCCTGAAGAAAGAAATCAAAGAAGATCTCAAAAGATGGAAAGATCCCCATGCTCCTAAATTGGCAGGATTAACTTAGTAAAAATGGCCACCTTGCCAAAAGCAATCTACAGATTCAATGCAATCCCCATCAAAATTCCAAATCAATTCTTCATACAGATAGAAAGAGCAATTTGCAAATTCATTTGGAATAACAAAAAACCCAGGATAGCAAGAACTATTCTCAAAAATAAAAGAACTTCTGGGGGAATCACCATCCCTGACCTCAAACTGTACTACAGGGCAATAGTGATAAAAACTGCATGGTATTGGTACAGAGACAGACAGGAAGATCAATGGAATAGAATTGAAGATCCAGAAATGAACCCACACACCTATGATCACTTAAACTTTGACAAAGGAGCTAAAACCATCCAGTGGAAAAAGGACAATATTTTCAGCAAATGGTGCTGGTTCAACTGGAGGTCAACATGTAGAAGGATGCAAATCAATCCTTTCTTATCTCCTTGTACAAAGCTCAAATCCAAGTGAATAAAAGACCTTTACATAAAACCAGATACACTGAAACTAAAAGAAGAGAAGGTGGAAAAGAGTCTCGAATATCTATGCACAGGGGAAAAGTTCCTGAACAAAACACCAATGGCTTATGCTCTAATATCAAGAGTTGACAAATGAGACCTCATAAAATTGCAAAGCTTCTGTAAGGCAAAGGACATTTTTGATAAGACAAAATGGCAGCTAACAGATTGGGAAAAGATGTTTACCATTCCTAGATCTGATAGAGGGCTAATATCCAAGATATTCAAAGAACTCAAGAAATTATACTCCAGACAACCAAATAACACTATTATAAAATGGGGTACAGAGCTAAACAGAATGCTCAACTGAGGAAACTCAAATGGCTGAGAAGCACCTTAATAAATGCTCAACATCTTTAGTCATCAGGGAAATGCAAATCAAAACAACCCTGAGATACCACCTCACACCAGTCAGAATGGCTAAGATCAAAAACTCAGGTGATAGTAAATGCTGGTGAGGATGTGGAGAAAGAGGAACACTCCTCCATTGTTGGTGGGATTCCAAGCTGCTACAACCACTCTGGAAATCAGTCTGGTGGTTCCTCAGAAAACTGAACATAACATTACCTGAGGATCCTGCTATACATCTCCTGGGCATATACCCAGAAGATGCTCCAACATATAACAAGGACATGTACTCCACTATGTTCATAGCAGCCTTATTTATAATAGCCAGAAGCTGGCAAAAACCCAGATGTCCTTCAACAGAAGAATGGATACAAAAACTGTGGTACATTTACACAATGGAGTATTACTCAGCTATTAAAAATAATGAATTTAAGAAATTTTTAGGTAAATGGATGGAACTAGAAATTATCATCCTGAGTGAGTTAACCCAATCACAAAAGAACACACATGGTATTTACTCACTGTTAAGCGGATGTTAGCCCAAAAGCTTGGAATAGCCAAAACTCAACTCACAGACCACATGAAGCTCATGAAGAAGGAAGACCAAATGTGTATGCTTCCATCCTACTTAGAAGGAGTAACAAAAATACTCAAGGGAACAAATATGGAAACAAAGTGTGGGACAGAAACTGAAGGAGGGGCCATCAGGAGACCATTCCACCTGGGTATCCATCCCATGTACAGTCACCTAAGCTAGACACTGATGTAGATGGCTGGAAGTCCATGCTTACTAGATCCTGAGAGGTCTCCTCCTTAGAGGTCTGCTAGAGACTGACACATTTAGAGGACGATGCTCACAGCTAACCACCAAGGGTTTCCCAACTTTCCAACTGAAGAACTTAAAAACAATGAACTTAAAAATAAAAGAACTTAGAGAGAAAACATAAGGAGCAGAAAGCGTTAGTGACCCCATAGGTGGGAGAGAAGATGATGAACACCGAGTGGGGGGAATGTGAGGGTGGGGAGGTGGGAGTGGAGGTTGATGGAGCACAGCCTCATAGAAACATGAGGAGGGGGGATGGGATAGGAGGTTGCTGGGTTGTGAGGGGAAGTGGAGTAAGGGGATAAAGTCTGAAATGTAAATATAATATCCAATAAAAAATTGAAAAATAAAAAATGAAACAAACAAATAAAACCCACCAGACCTAAAAACAACAAAAGTCAGACTGTATGGCTTCTTTTCATGTATGAGGAAAAAAGAAGGGCACATGAATGAAATCACTTTTCTCCACCACTTTCTTAGTGCTTCAACACATACACTATCTCCAATCCTCATTCCTTCTGTATCACTATATACAAATTTGCAACTCAGGCAGACACTCACTGCTAGACCAGAGGCCATATGGGCCACCAAAATAACAGGTAGGCCACTCACCAACAGATTTCCTTCATTTTCTCTGTGTCCCTCCACCCCCTAAAAAAAAACTATCCCCAATCCCCTGACCTTTCTCATTGCCATGTACAATCCTCCAATCAGGGGATAATTCTTGTTCAATCAGATACCATGCAAGCTCACAAAACTCCTGCACAAAATTCTGAATGAGATGCCCTTCTTAAGCACAGACCACACAAGCCAGAAAAATAAAAAGGAATCACAAACCAAAAACAATAGGCCAGAATCTGGAAACAACACAGATGTCCCTCAACAGAAGAATGGATACAGAAAATGTAGTTCATTTATACAATGGAGTACTACTCAGCTATTAAAATAAGTTAAATAGGATAATGAGCATCAATCCATTGTTCTAAATGCCCATCTAAATCCTCTTGTATATTCAAAATATTAGTAACATTTTTTGCTAAATGATTAACAAAAGTAGTCTTAACTTTTGTGTCAAAGCAATTGCAAAAGTGCAACAGCGACTGCCTTTGGTGACTGCATATGAGATGGATACCCAGGGGGCAGTATCCAAAAAACCCTTCCTTGAGTCTCTCTCCAGAATACATGACCACATGTTACAAAGTTCATCAAAAGTTCAGACAAAAACTCAGATTACAGATGGAAATAAAAGTTTACAACAGAGAATGTTTACATGCACATCCATTAGAAGTCATTATCTTCCTAAACATCCATCACCTGTCTCAGCTCCACAGGTTCACTGAAGGTTTAAAACCATAATAAGTTATTAGTAAAGTTTGTACAAATAGATCAGTCAATATTTTATATCTTCTGTCCTAGAACCTATAAAAAAATCATTAGTTCCCTTTTTATGACCATTGGTTAATTAATTTAAAACCTTGTGGAATGTGCTCCGAGTAGGAGAAAGTCTGGTTACTATCTAAGAGTGATTAATTGGTGACACTTGGTAGATGGGCAGAGTTATCATAGTAGTTTGGACTATCAGAAAGGGACCTAATAGCAGTCCCACTATAAAAGAGCTTAATAATCATTGATATAATTTTAGGAATTCTTATAGGATCATCATTAAGACTTAGGAAGTCATCTATTTGTCTATATAGCATCACTACAAGATACTACATCTTTGTTTATCTGCAGAAATCTGATCCAAAGGGGTGTGCTATTACTTAGTGATTGTTGTATATTTTAAATAGTAATAGGAAAGCATATTAATAACAGGATTATTTCCTAAAAGGAAGCCTTTACAGCCTAACTGGATAAGGCCAAACATGTTGCAGATTATATAATAATCCAAGCAGACCATTTCAGGATGATCACCTGCTAGTTATTAGCTTGTCCAATTATGGCTCCTAAGAAGGGATATAATTTAAGGTGTAAACAAATGGAATGATGAATAAAAAAATGTTAAAAAGACTAACCAGGACAAACACCAAGTGGTCAGGCCTAAAAGCACATTAATACAAAAAAAAAGTCATTAGAATACAGCCTACAGGATCAAAATAAGTAGGACTGATAGTGGCTCACATAGAATGAAGCAGACTGCATGGGTCTACACTAGGTCCTGTGCATACATGATGTGGTTGTATTGTTTTGAGGGATGCCTAACACTGGATGTCTGGGTGTCTGTGACTTTTTTGTCTGCTATTTGGACCCTTTTCCTCCTCCTCCTCCTCCTCCTCGGTTGCCAAGTCCAACCTTGATATGATGGTTTGTGCCTAGTATTATCACATCTTGTTATGTAATGTTTGGTTGATATCTTTGGGAGGCCTGCTATTTTTGAAGGGAAATGGAGGAGCAATGGATCTGGGAGAGAAGGGCAGTAGTGGGGGCACTGGGGAAATGGAATCCAGGGAGGCCGCAGTGAGAATGTATTCCATGACAAAAGAATAAATAAAAAGGAAAAACTTTAAAAGGTTTGTCATGTTGTTGTTGTTGTTCTTGTTGTTGTTGTTGAAAGCAAACCTAAGCACAGCCCAAAACCTACATGTCATTTCCTCCCTGTGACTTATCTTCTCTATGTTTCTCTACAGAGTGTTTCTGCTTCTGGTCATTGTTCATCTGTTTCAAATACAAATACTGCCAGTAATTATAGTTAACACTCAGTAAAAAAGCTATCTTACCAACCTCCCTTTAACATTCTCTTTTGTGTTGAGGAAGGGGAAGATAGTGTGTGCTTGACTAGGTGCATGTTTGATAACAGAGTTATATCAAAGTAAAGGTCAGAAGTAAAACTTGAACATTTGTTTCCTTAGGAATTTCTGTTTTGTTTTATGAGACAGTGTGTCTCCCTGGGATGGCTATTAATCAAGTATGGGTTACCAAAATAACCAAGGGATCTTCCTGTATCTGCCTCCTAAACACTGGCTAAACAGTATATGTCATACACCTAGACTTTGAGACATGCACTGGAGATGTGTTTAGGCTTGAATGACAAACACTACATGAGATTTCTCACACTGTCTCCCCAGCACTCAAACTTTACATGCCCAGTTCTCATTATATGGAACAACATGACATGTTGAGAAAATCTACAGTGTTTTATTTCTAGACTGAATTGTAATGAAACACTGAGCAAAGGCACATCAATCAAAGAATCTTATTATTGAGAACATAAAGAAGATAAATTGTTGTTAGTTATAGTAAGATAATAATTTCCTGGTGCTGCATCTAAACCACAACAAAAACTAAACTTTAGGTATTCATAGGCTCAAAAAAATGGGAAGACTGTTACAGAAAATAGGAAAGTGCAGACATATTGGTACAATGACTCCATGAACTAGAAAATGGAATACGGATATTTCTTAAATCTTGAGAGATATAGGACTTATTTGAAGGGGAAAAGGAAAACCCATCAGGAGCCAGGCAACTTTATCTCTTTAGAGAGGAATGAAGGACAGCTCATAAAATGGTGGCACAGAGGCAAATCCATTGAACACTGGAGTTGTATCAATGTCCTTTGGGTGAACCAGAGATTTCAGCTTAAAGTTCTGTAAAATTGTAGTCAGGAATAAAAATAGCTCCATGCGGGCCAGGCCCTCTCCTGCACAAATCCGTTTTCCTGGGAGGGAAATGGCAAAGAAGATAATTATTTCTTGTACATAAGAGTTAGCCTGAAATGCATTGCACTGGTACAAATACAAGACAATACCACCAACAGCTGAGTTAAAGAGTGTGTGGTTAGATAAATGGATGGGTGAAGGAAAAACATTTTAGACAAATAGAAACAGAGGTGCATTTTTCCAACTAACATATGATATCAAGGACAATACCCTTCAAAAATTCAAGCTAAATGTGCTTGATTATACCTGCATTCAAAACACCAGGAAAGTTGTTGAGGGGATACTTTTAATTTCTCCTAAAGATCATAAAACTAAAGAAGCACAGATATTGTAGAAGTATATTCAATATCCATTTTTCATGCCCTGAAGTTGGGGAAGGGGGAATTCTGGGGCCACTGTAGGGCATCATGGCATGTCTAAGATGTCTCCCTCTGAAGATGATCCAGAAAATAATAAACAAAGAAAATGTCCTGTTCCAGTGGTTAGGGTACTTCAGTGAAATGATTCCCATTTGCTTTTGAATACTTTTTTGTGACTTATGTTCTTTGAAGAAGAGAATGCTGTTTTATGTTTTGTACAAAATGTGATATATGAAATAGCAAGATATGAACTTCTTCCCAACAACACACTGGCTGTGGAATATGTGATAATCTCAAAGGTATTAGTCCAACTGCACTAACATGAAGTACTCATTCATCTATGTCCCAAATATGCTTTATGACCTTTGGTACTTTTCTCTGGTTTTGGAGACATAGCTTATTTTCAGCCTGGTGGTGAGTAAGAGCAAAGATAGGAACTTAAGTTATGAAGAAACTGAGATTTTTATGAGGAATGAGTAAAATGTCAGTGAAATTTGGTTTCCAGGATGGTGTCTTTGGTATTTCTATTATGTACCTAAAGAAAGAAAAGAAATTCCCTGCACTTTGCCTTTTTAAATTTTGAACAATGGATGAACAATCAAAAGCCTCATTTTTGGAGCCTGACAGAGAGGGGAGACCTTATCAAGGAGAGTGAATGGGCAATGAAATCATGCTCCTGATAATGCATATACAACAAATTTATCCAACTCTGTGGAGTCACTTTTTAATTCCCCACAGATACACATGCCACTGGAACAGTGGTAATGAGTTTCTATTACCTGTTGAAAATGGCATGAAGTAGTCACTTTTCTTAAAGTTTCCATTCCCATCTAGAAAGTGGCCAGGGTCAAACATCTCTGGGTTGGGGAACTCTTTGCTGTCATGCAGTACTGATGTCAGTGATGTTATTACAGTTGTTCCCTGCAACAACACATAGAAGAGTAACAAACAGGCAAGTTACAAAGAAATCATGGCATGTACAGAAAACGAGAAAAAACATAGTTCAATCTTCTCCTCCATAGACATGGTTAGGTATGAAGAGCATAGGGGGCATTTCTGACAGAACAAGCATGAAAAGGGTGTGAGGTCAGTGACAGTGATGTTGCTAAAATGCTTTCAGTCCAATTTTAGGTCAGTACTTGAGTACTGAAGTCATAATCTGTAAGGGAATTTTAATCCAGCAAAGTGGCTACTCTGGCAAAAGATGGTATATAAACACCTCCTAGGTCTGTGTGATCTGGCTGGAATACAGATGTGCCTTTAATTCCAGAGTATAAAAGCAAGCAAACCTCAAGGCCAGTATAGTATAGAGCAAGTTTCAGGTAAAGGAAGCATAGGTCCAGGTATGATGGCACACATCTTTAATCTCTGCTCTCAGGAGAGAAACATGTAAATTACTGAACTCTAGTCAATCTGTTCAGATAACTCATGAGTTGAAAGGCAGGGTAAGGGTCTCCATATGCTCCCAAGTGGTAAGGCTGTGCCAAAGCTCTCCAGACCCAAATCCTACCTAGAAAAAACGGATCTACCCAGGAGTACTGACATATCTAAGATTACAGCTATCTGGATCCTATTACAACCCAAAGAGCTGGTCTCCTATGAGTGCTAACCCATCTAAGAACACAGGCTTACAGGCCCATAGGAGGAACAAAATCCAGTCAGAGACAGCAAGATCAAGTAACACCAGAGAAAACCAGATGGTAAGAGGTAAGCCCAAGAACCTAAGTAACAGAAACAAAGGCTGCTTGGCATCATCAGAATCCAGTTCTCCCACAACAGCAAGTGTGTTATACCAACACTCCAGAAAAACACAATTTGGATTTAAAATCACATCTTATGATGATGATAGAGGAATTCAAGGAGGACATAAATAACTCCCCTAAAGAAATACATAATAACACAGGTAAACTGGTAGAAGTACTTAAAGAGGAAACTCAAAAATACCTTAAAGAATTACAAGAAAACATAACCAAACAGGTGACAAAATTGAACAAAACAATCCAGTACCTAAACATGAAGATTGAAACTGTGGGACTGTGAAAAGGATAGTTTGGTTTCCAGTAGAGCACTGGCTAAAAATGGCTGGAGACTGTGAGGGATGGCATACATTTTGCCAAGCTCCAAGACTCCAAGTTCCTTACATGTGGTCTAAGATGTCCATTGATCTGTGCCTATCAGTCACATAGGACAATGCTCCTATCAGCCCCTCCACAAATAGAGGGCATGACTACAGGCCTCAGCCTCAAGAAATTTCCATATTAATGAGATACCTGAAGGCCAGATAGAGTAGCCAATTAAGTATTCCTTCTAAGACCCCCCTCTGTCTGCTCTTCCTATTTAATTCAGTTCTGTGCTGAGTTTCAAGAGGTGCAGCTAGATCCATCTACTTTTCACCATGACAATAAACTCTTTAAAACCATGAACTTCCTCATGTCTTTGGGGCCCTGCCTTGGGGGACCATGGAGAAGGCCTTTGACTGATGAGACACGGGACCACATAACCTCTCACGAGAAAACTTCTCTACATTCCCACCAAGGAATCCACCAATTCAACCAAGCTAGCTGATCCAGACAAGTGAGTTCTGGTAACAAAGAGACTCAACCTACAGGGCACTGTTGGGGCTTCCCTTTCTCTCATCTCTCTCTGCTGTGGGCAATTCCAGGCCATATGCCTTGCATCTCAGTTCTTCTGAAGCCCTCAGTGGCAACTGGGGACCCAAAAACAGAGACTATGGGTCTCTGGGTCAGCCACTTCGGCACAGAGATCCCCTACTCAGGAGCCCTGCCCCCCCCACGGGACTTTAGACTGGGATCCTCCACACTCAGGCAGAGCCCAGGCAGCTTCTCACAGCCCGGTGTCTGACCAGCACCCTGTGGAGGGAACTTAGTAAAATTCCCAAGCTTCTGCTCCCCAGAGCAGTTGGATCCATGACTCAGCCCAACAGGACCCATACCCGCTCACCTGAAAGCTAACTGCCCCACAAAAAACAATAAAGAAATCACAAAAAGGACACAACACTGGAGATAGAAAACCTAGGGAAAAGATCACGAGTCATAGATGCAAGTATCACCAACAGAATACAAGACAGGGAAGAGAAAATCTCAGGAGCACAAGATATCATAGCAAACATTAACACAACAGTCAAAGAAAATGCAAAATGCAAAAAGCTCCTGACTCAAAACAAAAACAGGAAATCCAGAACCCAATGAAAGGACCAAACCTAAGAATAATAGGTATAGAAGAGCATGAAGATTCTCAACTCAAA
Organism: Rhabdomys dilectus; assembly: GCA_019844195.1. Lineage (NCBI taxonomy): Eukaryota > Metazoa > Chordata > Mammalia > Rodentia > Muridae > Rhabdomys > Rhabdomys dilectus. The sequence goes on from JADRCG010010228.1 coordinate 74,236, forward strand.
GGGCCAGTAAACATCTTCAACAAAATTCTAGAAAGAAACTTCCCTAACCTAAAGAAAGAGATACCCATGAACATATAAGAAGCCTACATACTTTAAATAGATTGGAACAGAAAAGAAATCCCTTTTGTCACATAATAATCAAAAAACGAAATGCACAAAGCAAAGAGAATATTAAAAGAAGTAAAAAAAAATGTCAGTTAACATAACACAGAAGACCTATCAGAATTACACCAAACTTCTCAACAGAAACTATGAAAGCAAGAAGATCCTAATGCCAGCCCAGGCTATTATACCCAGCAAAATGCTAAGTTACCTTGAAGAAACTAGAATATTCCATGAGAAAGCCAAATTTACACAATATCTTTCCACAAATATAGCCCTACAAAAAATAATAGATCAAAAACTCCAACACAAGAATGGAAATTAAACCATATAGAGAGAAAGTAATGGTCTTTCAACAAACCCAAAACCCAAAAGAAGATAGTCACACAAACATAATTCCAAGTACAACAACAAAAATAATATGAAGCAACAATCACTTTTCCTTAATATCTCTTAATATCAATGAACTCAATTGCCCCAATAAAAAGACAGACTAATAGACTGGAAACCTAAAAAGGACCCAGCATTTTGCTGAATAAAGGAAATGCTTCTCAGTGTCAAAGACAGACACTACCCCAGAATAAAAGGTTAAAAAAATTTTTCAAGCAAAAGGTCCCAAGAAACAAGGTAGAGTAGCCATTATAATATTGAATAAGATCAACTTTTAACCAAAATTATTGAAAAAGATAAGGAAGAATACTTCATACACATCAAAGAAAAAATCTACCAAGATGAACTCTCAGTTCTGAACATCAGTGCTCCAAATGCAAGGGTAACCACATTCATAAAAGAAACTTTACTGAAGCTCAAAGCATACATTGCACCTCACACAATAATAGTGGGAGACTTCAACATGAACTCTCAGCAATGGACACATCATGGAAACAAGAATTAACAGAGACACAGTGAAACTAACAGAAGTTATGAACCAAATGGATTTAGCAGATATATATATATATATATATATATATATATATATATATATATATGATATTTGACCCTATAAAATAATATACCTTCTTCTCAGAAACTCATGGTCATAGTCTCCAAAATTGACAATATAATTGGTCACAAAACAGGCCTCAGTAGATAAAAGAAGATTGAAATACTCCCATGCATCCTATTAGATCACCGTGGACTAAAGCTGGTCTTCAATAATCACAAAAACAACAGAAATCCCACATATACATGGAAGCTAAACCACTCTCTACTCAATGATAACTTTGTTAAGGAAGAAATAAAGAAATCAAAGACCTCTTGGAATTTAATAAAAATGAAGGCACATCAGACCAAAACTTATGTGACACAATGAAAACAGTGCTAAGAGGAACTTGTAACCCTGAGTGCTTCCAAAGAAACTGGAGATCACACACTAGCAGCTTCACAGCACACCTGAAAGCTCTAAAAGAAAACGAACCAAATGCACCAAAGACGAGTAGACAGTAAAAAATAATCAAACTAAAAATTGAAATCAACCAAGAAATCACAAAAAACATCTATACAAAGAATGAACAAATCCAGGAGCTAATTCTTTGAGAAAAACAACAAAATAAATAAACCCTTAACCAGACTAACCAGAAAGCACAAAGACAGTATCCAAATTAACAAAATCAGAAATTAAACAGGATACATAACAATAGGAACTAAGGAAATTCAAAATATTATCAGTACCTACTACAAAAGCCTATACTCAACAAAACTGGAAAATCTGGATGAAATGAACAATTTTCTAGACAGATACCAGGTACTAAACTAAAACAACACTCAGATAAACCATCTAAACAGTCCAATTGCCGATAAAAAATAGATACAGTCATTAAAAATCTCCCTGACAAATACAAAGGCAAATGCTCACAGCCAAACATTGGACTGAGCAGGGGATCACAATGGAGGAGTTAGAGAGAGAACTGAAAGAGCTGACAGGGTTTGCAACCACATAGGAAGAACAATATCAACTAACGAGGCCCCCCAGAGCTCCCAGGGACTAAACCACCAACCAAACAGTGCACATGAAGGGACCCGTGGCTCTAATCACACATAAACCAGAGAATGGCTCTGTCTGGCATTAATAAGAGGAGAGGCCCTTGGACCAATGAAGGCTTGATTCCCCAGTAGTGGGGAATGCCAGGGTAGTGAGATATGAGTGACTAAAGGGGAGGGATATTGCCCTAATAGAAGCAGGGGTAAAGGGATAGGATAAGAGGGTTCCAGAGTGAAAAGGAGAAAAGGAGATAACATGTGAAATGTAAATACATGAAATATCCCATACAGAAAGCGTCAGAAGATTAGTACAGATTGCCAGAGTTAGTGTGATGCCAAGCAGAGTAATTCAATGAGAGTCTGAGAGAATCCAGATTGAATCAGTCAGCTTGAAGAGGAGTTTGGGCCAAAAGAACTGATTTAAACCAACCAACCAGAGTTCAAAAATAACTAGAAAAGTTATTTTATTCAGCAGTAAGCCTACATGACAATTACACGAGGAAATAAAGTTACACTTACAAAGGTCATATCGAAAACATTATTCATCAAAACCAAGTTTGTTTCATTCCAGAGATGCTGGCATTACTCTAGCCAAAAGATGAAAACACTTCTTCTCATACTCATAAGAAAAAAATATATCCAACTCAAAGATACAAATGCTACATGTTTTCTCTCAATTGAGAGTCTTAGTTTAAATCATTTGTTACTTTGTTTTTAACTTACATTATATGTGGAAGTAAGGTAGCTAAATACAGGTAATTGTCAATGGAAAATGGATGAAGAGTAGTAAAATATGGGTGAAATAAAAGTAGAAAGGACAATACTGGTTGCAGGATTCAAGCAGGTAGTGAAGTGATATGAATGGAAAAGTAGACAGCAAGATGAAGGCTTGGTTGAAATGCAAGGAATGAACATAAGAGGTTACGTGAGAATGTACATGGGGATTTCACAGTTCAAATGATGTTATATGAATGAGAAAGTAAGCAGCAAGGTGAAGGCTTGTATGAAATGCAAGGTATATAAGAAGTTATGTGGTATAACATAGCATCCCATATGAGAATCTCACAGTAGAAGTGAAAAATATATAATAAAGGGGGTTAATTGCACAGGTATACTATCAAAAAACATGGTAAATATGCTAGAACTGAAAAGTTTAAGCATGAATAAAGAATAAGGAAAAATAAATAAGGTACAATATTCAATCATATCCTCAATTCTCAGGGATAATCATAAAAGAGTGGGCACAAAGGATGTAAGAAACAAAAGTATGACTCAGAAGTCTGGAGCACAGAGCATTGAGGTGCAGCAGAGAAAAGAAAAGCTTACCTTGGGGATGAGGTAATTTCTGAACTTAATATCACATGTCACTGCATGAGGGAGGTTGGTAGGGATGAGGTCGATGAACCTCTGGACCTCATGAATCATGGCATCTGTATAGGGCATGTGACTCCTGTCCCGCATGCAAGGGCTCCGATGTTTGCCAATCACACGATCAATCTCTTCCTGGACTTTAGCTGGTTGGTCACAGTAAAAGTGGGGAAATGGAAAAGAAGTAAAATGCTTATCCCAATATTTGACTGCATGGTGCATGAAAAAGGGCCTCAATAGCATTGTAAATGCATTTTATGTCCTGGAGTACATTAAGACATGCAGCGGTGCTACAGAGAGTTTCATACCACTATGTTACAAAGAGCTGCTATGATATATAAGTATGTACTTATAATAGCAAATAAAATAGAATTAAGTAAATATATCAAATAGCAAAACAAGACATGTAACCATCATATCATAGTCTGATTTAAAAAAATTAGAAATAAAACTGAATTTTTGTCAAAATACAATGTTTTTTAAAACAATTGTGTGTGTGTGTGTGTGTGTGTGTGTGTGTGTGTGTGTGTGTGTGT
>JADRCG010010228.1:78231-90345 GCA_019844195.1 Rhabdomys dilectus
TGTGTGTGTGTGTGTGTGTGTGTGTGTGTGTGTGTGTGTGTGTGTGTGTGAAACTTGATGTGATGCTCAAAACAGGCCAAGTTCAAAGTTAGCAGTTGCTTCTGAAATATTACCATATTTATAAATAATTAATGGTTTCTATATACTTCCACTTAAATAAAATATCTACTAACTTCTGTCATAAAATATAAAAAAATGTGAGTTCCAACTACATCCCATAGATTAAAAGACATCAAAAATAAATAAAACAAGCATACATGCACATGCACATGCACATGCACACACACTCACATACAAACACACACACAAACACATACTTCCTGTTATTTCATGAACAATGTGTTGGATTTCAGGATTTATTTATTTCAGTTTTCATTGTGAGACACATTGGTATACAAATATTTTCTATCATGTAAATTATGCTTATATTCTATTAGTAGTTAACATTTTGACTGATGTCTTTTCTATTTAGTTTGTAATCTTACATTTCATGAGTTATAACTCCTAAGTATTTAAATTCATAGCTCTTTGAATAAAAGTTCACTGGATATGAGCATCAAACCACACATTACTTCTCATTTGTCCCTCAATCTCTGTTCATGCAAGCAGCATCCACTTGCTAAGCACAGAATAGAGAGCTTTGTAGATCATGTGTCCAGAAACCTATCCTATAATCTTATTCTCCTATGTGGGTTGTTCACATACCTGGAGCCCATGACTTCCCTGACCAGCTTCAGAGAAGTAGATAAAAATATTCTCATGTGCTCCATGAATAAAGAAAAAGTTAATACAACACTGAGGTCCAGGCCTACATTTTTGCTTAACAGTCTCATGGCAAATATTTACATGTGGCTCAGGGGTCTCCCTAAAGGATGTTATGCTTATGTTCAGTCCTAGTGTTCTGAAACTCCATGACTGTTTCTTGGGTTTGTGGTTTAATTCTCTTCATTCTGAAATGTACTTGGAAATTTCTGTTAAGATGATACAATGTAGATTTCTTTAATTTACTAACTTATCTAAAAGATAAATCTTGCCAATGAAATTCATAAACCGATTAGTAAAAGGTGCTCTGGTTTTCTCAATGCTGGGAGTAGAACACAATCATTCTTACCCCTTTTGTCCTTATATATTGCCATTTCTCTGTCAACCACTGGAAATCTTTGAATACAGGGCTTCTTAAACTCCCATTTTAAGATCAATTCTATCTTCTTCCATAAAGAATACACAGTCACTGTAGGATTGAAGGGAGGAAGGGGGCCCTGGCAAGGAGAAACTCCTTTTATAAACCTTTCATAACCCTATGTTGATTTCTTATTGTTTTCATACATGATCCATACTGTGATTGTAGAAATACAGCTTACATGTATGACATCTATTTTACAATGTCATCCTCCCTACTTTATTTTTCCTCATGACTCATTACACTATTGTATTTCAGTATTTTTGTGAAGCTCTCTTGGTCATTTGCCATTTTCCTTTTCTAATACCTTTTAATTACTACTTCTCAGTTGTGATTATGTTAGTGTCACTTCAATGTAAATTATATATGCTAAAACATTAAATGTATTTTCCAGGAACTTTCAGATTGTCACATTCAGATGCTGTCCCCTGGGGGCACAATCCATTTTGAAGAGAAAACAGAGGAGACCACCTTGCTTTGGAAGAAATTAAGACAATTCTCATGATTGCTGTATTCATTCTGGTGACAACAATACAAGAACAGAGTCTCCCCTACCTTGCTATTTTATTTGTTGCTATCTCCAGAAGTTATACTGATAAAAGCATTAAAACTGCATACATAGCATGTATGTGTATGTAAGACTTGAAACTATCTGATCACACAAGTGTCATAAAAACATTTTTAGTCAGTAATACATTGTTTCTTAAATATGAAGTCAACAAATATTCATAACCATAATTTATAACTCAATAAATACTGTAAAAACAAAAAATAAATGTACATTCCTACAATAATATTATTTTTAAATAAATGTTGTTGGTACTACTGGAAGAAATGTTTTCAAAAGAAGTTTCATAAAAATGGACTTTTGAAATAATAACATTCCATTTTCTACAACCATTGCCTATATAGAAATAACTTTCTGATGAATGGACTTATTTTCACTCCTTAGATTGGACATTATCTCAGGTAGGCTCAGGAAATTTCAGAAATTGTGCTTATGCCTTAGTAAGGTAAGTTTTAACCTTATACACCATAATTAGATTTATTATTTAAAAAAAAAAGTAAGTGCAAAAACTTGCCTGCTTTGAAAACCTACTTTGGGAACTAAATGTATAAGCAAAACAAGCCAAAAAAGACTGTTAGTACCCATCACAGATTATCTGCCAGGAAATCCAGACACTGATCCACATTTGATTGCTTTTTCTACTTCTACAGTTCCTTCATTCCTCTCATTCATCCTATTCTCTATGCCCAGTAGCACAGAAAGATAAGGACTGAGACTTCTCTAACAATAATACACAGAACATTAACAATGCCTTCCCAGCATCCTACAAGAATGCTGTGGATCCTATGGTTCACCAACTGTGTCCTTACCTGTGACTTCCGGATGCTTCATAAGGAGCAAGAGAGCATATCTCAGTGTTGTGCTTGTTGTCTCCGTCCCAGCAAGAAACAAATCATTCACCGTGATTGATAAGTTTTCAAGTGTAAATTCTGAGTGTTGGTTGTGGCTTTCCTAAGAATTGTAAGACGTAGGTATCTGGTAAATTGTTCACTAGCACCTACGATGCCAATGACTCTACAATATCACACTATTTTCTATTGCTGCCAACACAGAACTTCAAAACATAGTTGCAGAATAAATTAATCGAGTATTGGAGGGATTGACACAGAGTATCGTAATTTCATTTCCTACACCGTTATTTTTTATTTAAATTAATGGATATTCTATAGGTGAACTTGTACAATGCATGATATTTAAGAATTAAAAATATGCAAACAGGATTTTTGATTCTTCATTAAAAACAAATGTCCATATGCTGAATACAGTGAAAAGAAAATCAACGGCATTTGATTCTAACAATCTGGGAGTTCTCTCTTATACTAATTACTCATCTTTACTACAGACTGTAGCACTGGAGTTCAATAAACCTATTCTTTCAAGACACAATGAAACTAACAGAAGTAATGAACCAATTGAACTTAACTGACATCTATAGAACATTTCATCCTAAAACAAAAGAATATACATTTTACTCAGCACCTCATTATACCTTCTCCAAAATAGACCATATAATTGGTCACAAAACAGGCCTCAACAGATACAAAAAGATTGAAATAATCACTTGTAACCTATCAGACCACCATGGACTAAGACTCGTCTTTGACATGGACAAAAACAATGGAAAATCCACATACACGTGGAAACTGAACAATGCTCCACTCAATGATAACTTGGTCAAAGAAGAAATAAAAAAAGAAATTAAAGACTTTTTAGAGAGGACACATCATATCAACATTTGTGGGACTCCATGAAAGCAGTAATAAGAGGAAAAATCATAGCTTGAAGTGCCCACAAAAAGAAAATGGAAAGAACATACATTAAAAACTTGACAGCACACCTGAAAGCGTTAAAACAAAAAGACGCTAATATACCCAAGAGGAGTAGACAGCAGAAAATAATCAAACTCAGGGCTGAAATCAACCAAGTTGAAACAGAAAGAACTATACAAAATATCAACAAAACCAGGAGCTGGTTCTTTGAGAAAATCAACAAGATAGAAAAACCCTTAGCCAGACTAACCAAAAAGTGCAGAAAAAGTACTCAAATTAATAAAATCAGAACTGAAAAGGAAGACACAACAACAGAAACAGAGGAAATTTTAAAAAAATCGTCAGATCCTACAACAAAGGCCTATATTTAACAAAATTGGAAAATCTGGATGAAATGGACAGTTTTCTAGATAGATATCAGGTACCAATGTTAAAGAGGAGCAGATAAACCATCTAAACAGTCGCATTACCCCTAAAGTAAAGAAACAGTCATTAAAAATCTCCCCACCAAAAGAAGGCAGGGGCCAGATGGTTTTAGTGCAGAATTCTATCAGACCTTCCAGGAAGACATAATACCAATTCTCTTCAAACTATTCTACAGAATAGAAACAGAAGGAACAATACCCAATTCGTTCTATGAAGCTACAATTAACACTCATACCTAAGCCTCACAAAGACCCAACAAAGAAAGAGAACTACAGCACAGGGTGGTGGTGGTGCATGCCTTTAATCCCAGCATTTGGGAGGCAGAGGCAGGCCGATTTCTGAGTTCGAGGCCAGCCTGATCTACAGAGTAGGTTCCAGGACAGCCAGGACTACACAGAGAAACCCTGTCTCAGAAAAAAAAAAAAAGAAGAAGAAGAAAGAGAACTACAGACCAAGCTCTCTTATGAATATTGATGCAAAAATACTCAATAAAATTCTCGCAAACCTAATCCAAGAACACATCAAAGCAATCATCCATCATGATCAAGTAGGTTTTATCCCAGGAATGCAGGAATGTTTCAATATTCAGAAATCCATCAATGTAATCCACTACATAAATAAACTCAAAGAAAAAAAACACATGATCATCTCACTAGATGCTGAGAAAGCATTTGACAAAATTCAACATCCCTTCATGTTAAAAGTATTGGAAAGAGCAGGAATTCAAGGTCCATACCTAAACATAGTAAAACCAATATACAGCAAGCCAGTAGCCAACATCAAACTAAATGAAGAGAAACTTGAAGCAATCCCACTAAGATCAGGGAGTAGACAAGGCTGCCCACTCTCACACTACCTATTCAATATAGTACTGGAAGTCCTAGCTAGAGCGATTAGACAACAAATATAAGTCGAAAGGAAGAAGTCAAAATTTCACTATTTGCAGATGATATGATAGGATACTTAAGTGACCCTAAAATTGTCACAGAGAACTCCTAAACCTGATAAACAACTTCAGCAAAGTGGCTGGATATAAAATCAACTCAAACAAATCAGTAGCCTTCCTATACTCAAAAGATAAACAGGTTGAGAAAGAAATTAGGGAAATGACACCCTTCACAAAAGTTACAAACTATATAAAATATCTTGGAGTGAATCTAACCAAGCAAGTGAAAGATCTGTATGACAAGAACTTCAAGTCTCTGAAGAAAGAAATAGAAGAAGATCTCAGAAGATGGAAAGATTTCCCATGCTCCTGGATTGGCAGGATTAATTTAGTAAAAATGGCCATCTTGCCAAAGCAATCTATAGATTCAATGCAATCCTAATCAAAATTCCAAATCAATTATTCATAGAGATACAAGGAGCAATTTGCAAATTTATTTGGAACAACAAAAAACCCAGGATAGTGAGAACTATTCTCAACAACAAAAGAACTTCTGGGGGAATCACCATCTCTAAACTCAAACTGTAGTACAGAGCAAAAGTGATTAAAAAAAAAAAGTACTGCATGGTATTGGTGCAGAGGCAGGCAGGAAGATCAATGGAATAGAATTGAAGATCCAGAAATGAGCTCACATACCTATGGTCACTTAATCTTTGACAAAGGCGATAAAACCATCCAGTGGAAAAAGGACAACATTTTCAGCAAATGATGCTGGTTCAACTGGAAGTCAACATGTAGAAGGATGCAAATCAATTCATCAACATCTCCTCGTACAAAGCTCAAATCCAAATGGATAAAAAACCTTCACTTAAAACCAGATACACTGAAACTAATAGAAGAGAAGGTGGTGAAGACGCTTGAATACCTAGGCACAAGGGAAAAGTTCCTGAACAAAACACCAATGGCTTATGCTCTAAGATCAAGAATTGACAAATGGGACCTCATAAAATTGCAAAGCTTCTGTAAGGCAAAGGACATTGTCAATAAGACAAAATGGCAACCAAGAGATTGGGAAAAGTTCTTAACCAATTGTATGTCCAATACAGTGCTAACATCCAAGATATACAAAGAACTCAAAAAATTATACTCCAGACAACCAAATAACCTGATTAAGAAATGAGGTACAGTGCTAAACTCTCAACAATGGAAACTCGAATGGCTGAGAAGCACCTTAAGAAATGCTCAACATCCTTAGTCATCAGGGAAATGCAAATCAAAACCCTGAGATACCACCTCACACCAGTCAGAATGGCTAAGATCAAAAACTCAGGTGATAGTAGATGCTGACGAGGATGTGGAGAAAGAGGAACACTCCTCCATTGTTGGTGGGATTGCAAGCTGGTACAATCACTCTGGAAATCAGTCTGGCAGTTCCTCAGAAAACTGGACATAGCATTACCTGAGGATCCAGCTATACCACTCCTGGGCATTTACCCAGAAGATGCTGCAACATATAATAAGGCCTTATGCTCCCCTATGATCGTAGCAGCCTTATTTATAATAGCCAGAAGCTGGAAAGAACTAAGATGTCCCTCAACAGAGGAATGGATACAAAAAATGTGGTACATCTACACAATGGAGTATTACTCAGCTATTGAAAATAATGAATTCGAGATATTTTTATTTAAATGGATGGATCTAGAAATTATCATCCTGAGTAAATTAACCCAATCACAAAAGAACACACAGGGTATTTACTCACTGTTAAGCGGATGTTAGCCCAAAAGCTTAGAATAGCGAAGACTCAACCCACAGACCACATGAAGCTCATGAAGAAGGAAGACCAAGAGGGGACGCCTCAGTTCTACTTAGAACCAGTAACAAAAATACTCAAGGGAGCAAATATGGAAACAAAACATGGGACAGAAACTGAAGGAGGGGCCATCAGGAGACCATTCCACCTGGGTATCCATTCCATGTACAGTCACCTAAGCTAGACACTGATGTAAATGGCTGAAAGTACATGCTGTCAAGAACATGATAATGCTGTCTCCTTAAAGGTCTGCCAAAGACTAACACATTCAGAGGACGATGTTCACAGTTAACCACTGATATGATCAAGGGTTTCCCAATGGAGAACTTAGAGAGATGACTGAATTAGCAGAAAGGGTTTGTGACCCCAGGAGGAAAGCAACAATACCAAATAAACAACCAGAGCCCCCAGGGTCTAAATCACCAACCAGGGAGCACACAAGGACGGACCTATGACTCCAGAGATATATGTAGGGGAGGATGCCCTTGTTGGGCATATTTGGGAGAGGAGATTCTTGGTCCCAGGAAAAATAAACACAAAGTGGGGTGGGGAATGTGAGTGTGGGGAGGGGGTAGTGTGGGGGTTGGTGCAGGCACAGTCTCATAGAAGTATGAGGAGGGGGGATGGGATAGAAGGTTTCTGGGTGGTGGGAGGAAGTGGGGTAAGGGGATAAAACTGAAAGGTAAATATAATACCCAATTTAAAAAAGAGAGATTAAAAAAGAAAAGAAAGGAAAAAAGAAAAAAAAGAAAAAAGAAAAATAGGAGATTTATTAACACAAATGGAAGGATTTAGAAATTTAGGAGGCAGTTTATGTTAATGGAAACAGCATCATAGAAACTGGAAAATCATACCCTCATAGAAGGACAAGGAAGGTGGATGGGATAAGGTGTTCCGGGGTGGTGGGGGAAATGGGATAAGAAAATAAAATTTGAAATGTAAATATTATAACCAATTTAAAAAGGGGGCGAAAAAGAAAAGTTGTTAGAACCAATATCTTTAAAAAACTGTCAGCCCTCTAGGAAAAAAAATTTTTTTCTTGATACTAAAACTTGTTCTGAGAATTGTATATTGTAGAATACACAGCCTTGGTGTATCTACTTATCAAGCAAACTGAGCAGACCTGCTGGAATTTAATGGAATTTCATCTGGATGCAGTGAAGACACAGAGTCAGAGGCTTATCAATTTACTCTTCCCCCCACCCCTCCTCTAATATCTCAATGCCCATAATCAGCTTGAAAAAGTTAAAGAAGAGTCAGTGCCCCTGTTCCCTAGTCTTGGGGAATAAGGTGGTTAATATTGGGCTGTCTTTCTAGGGAATAGTAGTGTTTTTGTTGGAACAGAGAGAATTAGCTAGGATTTATTTCATAGCCATAACCTATTGGCAGAAATCTGTATAATTAGTATCAAGTTGAAGTTATAATTTCTTAAATGGTACAAAATTTACTTTGATTTCAAATTTAAGGTTTTCATTGGTATGAGCTTTTTATTGATATAAAAGTGAGATGAATATTGATACTCTCATGGGCATTGTGCCTGTATAACACATTTAGGAATACAAGGCTTAGACTCAGTCCTTCTATAACTTTTTTAACTGATTTGGGACAGTTAACCTGTGAGTTAAGAGACTATTGCAAATTCATGGCTTTGAGCTTATTGTTAGGGTGTTTTCTATATTTCATTTAGAAATAGCTGAGAGGAGTTAACAGACAACAGTCCGGGTTACCTTACATGGATAGTTGAATTTCAAAAGATCAGAAGTCCATAGAATTGACATTACAAATATTTCTATATTAATGTTCATTTTGATTAAAGACCTGTCTGCTCCTTACAGTTTCCTGTCTTGGATTCTAAGAAGAAATTGAGCATCCTTGGAGTTACTCCAGTTGTGATGAGACAGCTACTAGGCAAGAATTGCCTCTTTCCATCTACAGATAAATTACTGTCCAGAAAGGGACACACTTGCAGAATAGTCGACTGATTATATCTGCCTAGATAGAGTAATGCAGCACTAAGGTCTGTCAGATGATTCTTGGCCAAAAGGCTGAAGATTTGATGCTCCAACGTTCGGTGGTATAGGGGCTGTCCAGGTATTCAGTGGTCTCTATAAAGTGGCTAAATTTTAGAAACTATGCTTTGTGCTTCCCATAATTTCAGTTAAATCAGTCATTCTGGATTTCTGATGGGGTTGAAGACCTATAGTCTCATAGCCAACATTGGCTATTTACTTTGAGAGAAAGGATCTGAGTGGATGGTTTTCAACTGACATTCATTCTAAAACCAAGAAAAAAGCCAGGTTCAAAACTAAGTGTTTTAGTTAGGAGAGACGACAGAGGTTCTGGTTAGTCAACAAAATGATGGACTGGGTATTAGGACTATCTTGTATCTCATTGGTACAAATAGGAATAATTATGCTCTAATTGTATTTTGAGAGAAAAGTTTTACTTTAACAGGAAGGGTGATGGATAGGAGGAGGTAAGGGGGAAGGAGTACGGAGAGGAAGAGATGGAGTAAGGAGAGGAGAAGATGAAGTAGAGGAGAAGCTAGGTGATGAGAGAGAGAAAGAGAAAGAAAGAGAGGGGGCATGGAGGCAGATGTTCACATGTCTCCACCAGTCAAAGATAGTTTATATATATCTAGATAGGGTATTGGGTTACACTTCTGATTGAGCATTGCCAAACTAATAAAGCCTCTGATTAACATTTTTTTAAAAAATTATATAAAAGCAAAAAAAGGGGGGCACCGGATAGGGGTTTTCTAGGGAGAGGAAATGGGGAAAGGGGATAGCAACTGAAATGTAAATAAAATATCCAATAAAAATACTTGTTCTTTCTTTAAGAAATTCATAATAGATTTAAATCAATAAAATTAGAAAAGTGGGGAAACACTGTGATAGATGTTACGGCTTATATAACAAATTTATTATTTATTTCCTTATTCAAAAATTTTATGGACTCAATATTACTGCAGATCTACAATAAAGTTGAACCTGTAAAAAGGATCAAAGAACAAACATCTAGATGGAATAGGGAAAAAGAATTGGCTTACAAGGTTGAGATGACATGATCCCATTACATGTGGGAGTCCACTAGAAATATAGCATAGATAGAGAAGGATAAATGGATCATAGAAACTGGGGAGGCAGTAATTGATGAAGACACAGTGAAGACACAGTAAGGGCTCGAATGGGATGAAGGAGAGAGTATATACAGTGCAATTGCCAAATTGAGGAATAAAGCTGAACAGATAGCATATAATAGGGATGTCATCATGTTATAGCTATGGATGTTAAGTCAGTATATTATTATTCATATACCCTAATTTAAAAATTGATAACATTAGAGTATTTAATACTGTGTAATAACAATATTACCACTATTAAAATAACTTTCTCTTTGTCAGTATCTGCTAAACAAAGACACACATCTCCACTTACAAGATTACCTCAGGTAGTTTTTTGTTTTCCCGGAATTCATTTTATTTTATTTATCTGGTTGATAGTTCAGAAAAATCAGAAGAAGTCATATATTTCCATTTTTTTCTTACTTATTACAGCAGACCTAATAAGGTAGGCAAGACCAGGAAAAAACAGCTGGGAAAGATTAGTAAAAACAGGCTTTCTTCAATTCTAATTCTCTATTCCAGACATGGCATGAAAGACAAATCAGACCCTGCACCTGTACTTATGCATATATTTTTATGAGGCCAAGTCATATTCAGTTGTCTACTTTTTAGATAAAATATATCACCAAATGACTTAGGCCATATGCTCATCCTATGGAAACTAAAGTATCCACTAGCTGTCCCTACACATAAAAACTTCACAAGTCAGTTCTCTACTGCAATAATAGAGATTGGTCTCTTTTAACTCTTTTATTACTCATTTTACTTTCTAGTAACTGAACATTGACAACAGGCAAGAACTATGTGCTCTAGATACTCAGGTTTCTAAGTCCTCTTGACAGTGTGTCTAGATCAAAATGTGGATTCTAGAAGCTATTTACATACTATGCCTTTTGATTTCATTGTCAGTGAAATCCAAGGATTTAAATTATTTAAATGATCTGTGTGATCTTCATTGGTTTCATCTTAAATATTCTTCAGAAGTCTTTCTTTCTCTTAGTTTACATTCAAGACCACAAGATACTGGTGTTCAGAAATCAACATTTGAAATCAAAACAATCATTTCAGAGGAGATTTTAAATGGTATTAAGCTTTAACAGTTAAGTTAAGATGATCATATATACAGGCAACTATTCCACATAATTAGTAATTTTCTACTGCAAATAATAAAGTGAATACATTACCTTGGCATTTTATCCAAACAAAATTAACTTGTGATCTTGGATGATTGTTCATAGGTGCTCAACACAAAGTATTGTTGGCAGAAAAGAAAATGACTACCTTACACTTGTTTCCAGGTTAGGATCATTTGTTTGAGTAGTTTTCTAGTTCATGTTCCATCTAAATTGCTACTATTCTGCATGTTTCCTAATTGACTCAGATTTATCTCACTGAATATAAAAAGTAATCTTGCTCACTGCAACTTGTACTAAGTTGTTCAACTCCTGTTCTCCGTGGGTCTTAGTCCAGAATAGCTTAGTCTTTCACTCAGGTCCATAGCTTGCTTCCACTACCAAGAATTGAGAAACTCCTCCCTCACCTGTGGACCTTTCAGAGGGTCAGATCTCATCTCTATTCTGAACCTGGAACCTCTGAGCTTTATCCCTGGTCAGATCAAGTCACCAATTTAGATCTGCACTGGTGTAATGTAAGTATGACTATTACAAGGTACCTAACTACTTTCTGATTAGATTTAAAGCCTGCAGCAGGTAATTTCATATCCACAAATGTGTTCCTGGTTAAAAGCCCATGAATGGAGATGTCAGAGGATCTAGGTTACAATTTACTAATGTAATTTTGTTAATGGTCTTATTGTCTAGCTGCTGTATAAATGTGTATGTGTATCCCCATTAACCTGAGCTGTTATAAATTTAAGTCCAAAAGCTTCTTTTTGCAGATTAGAAGTCTATCCAGAGATGTGTAAATCATAAAAGTGTGAAAAATAAGAGACCTAGTATTCAGCCCTAAATCTAACATCTTTATTAACATCATCTTCCTGCTAAGGTCTGTAAGAGCAAGAGTATGGAGAAAAAAACACTAAAGTGAACTTTCTGCATTTGACACAGAACCCAATAAAACCATGCCACTCAAACTTTCAGCAGTGATAAGAAAGGGGCTATTCAGGACATTTCTTAATGAGAAACTATTGGCAAATGATAACTAGTGGATAGAGAGAATCTTACTTTTGAGTATATGGCTACTGAGATATTTCCCATGATGTAGTACATGACCCAATGCAAATATTGGGAACATATACTGAAATTACTGAGTAGTGAAAGAAAGAAGGACAGAAAGAAAGAGAGAAAGAAAGAAAGAAAGAAAGAAAGAAAGAAAGAAAGAAGTAGCAA
>JADRCG010010228.1:90355-111289 GCA_019844195.1 Rhabdomys dilectus
GAAAGAAAGAAAGAAAGAAAGAAAGAAAGAAAGAAAGAAAGAAAGAAAGGAAGGAAGGAAGGAAGAAAGAAAAAAGAAACAAATAAAGGAGAAAAAAGTAAGGAAAGAAAGAAAGAAAGAAACAAACAAACAAACAAACGTGGGAGAGGGTTGCTGTAGAGAAGATATATGAGAAATACAGAGGAAATGGTGGATAAATATAGCTATATCTAATTATATATATATATGTAAGAAATATTCAAGAATGAAAAAAATATCAATATAGCTGCACTACGAGAAATGTTACAGACATTCAATAATCAAGTAAATAAGACAACAAATTAGTGACATGCTAAATAAAAAATTTCCATGAAGAATAACTTCAAAGACAAGTTCAAAAATTGCATTATATTTGTATATTAAAATCTCTCAAATAAACCAGTAACCTTTCTTTATACAAATGATAAACTGGCTGAGAAAGAAATTAGAGAAACAATACCCTTCACAGTAGTCACAAATAATGTAAAATATTTTAGAGTAACTCTAAACAAACAAGTGAAAGATCTGTATGGCAAGAACTTCAAGGGTCTCAAGAAAGAAATCAAAGAAGACCTCAGAATATGGAGAGATCACCCATGCTCATGGACTGGTAGAATTAACACAATAAAAATGGCCATCATACCAAAGGCAATCGACATATTCAACACAATCCCCATCAAAATACAAACACAATTATTCAAAGACATTGAAAGAGCAATTCCAAAATTCATCTGAAAAAAAAAATCCAGAATAGCAAAAACAATTGTTAACAATAAAAGAACTTCTAGAGGAATCATCATCCCTGACCGCAAGCTCTAGTTGAAAGCAATCATGACTTAAAAACTCATGATATTGGTACAGAGACAGAGAGATTTGTAAATTGAATAGAATTGAAGACCTAAAAATAACACCAAACACTTACAGACACGTGATCTTTGACAATGAAGACAAGAAGTATACAATGGAAAAAAGAAAGTTTTTTCAATAAATGGTGCTGGTCTAACTGGCAGTCTGTATGTAGAAAAATTAAAATTAAAACATATTTGTCACCTTGCACAAAGCTCAAGTCTCAGTGGATCAAGCACCTCAACATAAAACCAGATACATTGAATCTAATGGAACAGAAAGGAAAAGAGGCTTGAACTCATTGGCACAGGGAGAAATTTTCTAAACAGAACTCCAACGGCTCAGACTCTAAATTCAAGATTGATAAATGGGACCTGATGATACTGAAAATCTTCTGTAAGGCAAAGGACAGTGAATAGGACAAATTGGACACCTACAGATTGGGAAAAAAATCTTCACTAACTCCATATCAGACAGAGGGCTAATATTCAAAATATATAAAGAACTTGAGAAGCAAGTCAAGAAAAAGACAAAAAAAAATCCTCAAAAAATAGAATATAGAAATAAACTGAGATTTCACAACAGAGGAATCTCAAATTGCTGAGAAGCACTTAAAGAAATGTTCAAGGTCCTTAGTGTTTAGGGAAATGACCCTGAGACTCCACCTTACACCAATCAGAATGGATAAGATCAAAACCTCAGGTGACAGTACATGTTGACAAGGATGCTTGTGAGATTGTAAACTGATACAACCACTCTGGAAATCAATCTCGAAGTTCCTTAGAAAAATGGAAATAGACCTACCTGAACCCAGCTATACCACTCTTGGGCATATATCCAAAAGATGCCACACCATGCAATGGGGGCATGTGTTCCACTATGTTCATAGTGGCTTTATTTGTGACAATTAGAAGCTGGCAACAACCCTGATGTTCTATAACTGAAGAATGGATAAAGAAAATATGGTTCAGTTACACAATGAAATACTGCTCAGCTATTGAGCATGAGAACATCCTGAGTTTTGCAAGAAAATGGATGAAACTAGAAAATACCATCCTGAATGAGGTAACTAAGACCCAAAAGAACATGCATGGCATGTACTCACAGCTCAGCCAAACAGCACCCACAACCATGCATGAGCTACAGCCTCAAACTCACTAATAAGTGGATATTAGCCAAAAAAAAACAAAAAACAAAAAAATAAACAAAAAACAAAAACAAAAAACAAACAAACAAAAAAAACCAGAATACCCAGGATACAGTTCACAGAATACAAGAACTTTAACAAGCTGAAGGGCCCAAGTGAGGATGCCTCAATCCCACTTGGGAGGGAGAAGAAAACAATCATGGGTAGCAGAGAGGGGGAGGGAAGGAGACAGGGAGGCAAAAAGGGGTACTGATCAGGTTTGGGGGAAAAACAGGACTAGACTCCTTAGGGCTGGCCAAAGGAAGAGAAACAGGTAAACTTGGGAGGTGGGGTGGAACCTCTAGAATGTATCAGAGACCTGGGAGATGAGAGACTCTCAGGACTCAAAGGGAGGGACATTAGATGAAATGTCCTACAGTGGGCAGAAAAAACTTGTAGAGTCCACCTCCAGTAGAAAAACAGAACATCAAGATGAGGGATGGAATTACTGTCCCACAATCAAAAACTCTGACCCAGAACTGGTCCTGTCTGAATGAATGGCAGAGACAAAAATGGAAAAGAGCTTGAGGGAAAGAAGGTCTGGTACAGGCCCAAATTGGATCAAGCTCAAGGTGAGGCTCCAAGACCTGACACTATTTCTGATGCTATGGTGTTCTTACAAACAGGAGCCTAGAATGACTGTCCTCTGAGAGACCCAACAAGCAGCTGAAAAAGTCAGATACAAATACACTCAACCAATGTAGAGAAGCTCGGGACCATTGTGGTTGAATTAGGGAAAAGCTAGAGGAAGATGAGCAACTACATAGGAAGACCAGCTGTCTCAATGAACCTGGACCCCTGTGATCTCTCAGACACTGAGCAACCAACCAGGAAGCATACACCACCTGATATAAAGTCCTTAACACTTATATAGCAAATTGTCTGGTCTAGCCTCAGTGAGTGATGATGCACCTAACATTTGAGAGAATTGAGATCCCAGGGAGTTGTGAGGTCTGGTGAAGTGGGTGCAGTGACAACATCCTCTTGGAGATTGGGGTGAGTATGAGATGAGAAACAATCAGAAGGCATACAGGCAGGGGGATAAAGACTGGATTTTAGAAAAATCATAATAAAAACACAATGAAATAAACATATACTCTTCTCTGTTCGAAAATGCTTAAGTCACAAATTGATAATTATATATGAATACTTTTCTTACACACTGTGTTAAATAAATAATAAATGAAAATCACATACTGGCATGGATTTGGAGAAGTAGTTAAAGACAGAGAATACAATGCTTATTGGGCACAATAGCTTACATTCTATGACATAATTAAGTCTGTTTTCCTTTCTCCTGTAATTTTTATTGTCTTTCTCCTCAATTATATTGCTTTTTTCTGTGAAGGTAAATGTTAATGTGTTCTAATTAACCAAATGCCCTTATGTGGTTCTGAATCCATATTGTATTCTCACACATCCAATAAATATTCAAGTTTGTTTTCAAATGACACTGGACTGATCCTTTATAAATCTATAGAAAATATGTAAGTTTTCAGTGAATGAGGAAATACTTGAAAACTCAAATAAATGAGGATGTATCAACTTTACCTGCTTCCACTTAATCAGGTAATAATCAATAAAGTCCCGAGGATTTGTAACATCCAGTGATGCTTGATGTTCTTTTACTTTCTTCAGAAGGTAGTTTTTAGTATAATAAATATTTTTAGCTAATGTCTTATGACTACCAGGACAATAATCAATGAAAACAGGGAAAGTATTGCAGAACTACAAGAAAAAAAACAAGAATTTATTAAATACATTAGGTATAATAAAGAAATATATACATACTATGTGGGGCAGAGGTCTGTGAGAGGCAGCTGGGTGCCTGGTCGAGCCAGGTCTCAAACCCCGAATAATACATTGATGGGATGGTAGGTGTCAGCCTTGTTCCTGGGCCCTGGCTCCTTTCACTTATACACAGCCCCTCCCAAAAAAAGATTTGTGGCCTTCAGTCACATAGCACAGGTAGAGGGCGTGACTACAGGATTGACTGCAGAAACCTTTCCAATCAGCTGACCTCTGACATGAAGTGAGGACATAGAAGTGAGTGGGCCTCTAAAGATGACTAGACAACAGCTGCACACCTTTATTGCCTTATCTGTTGTTCATAACTACTATACAGGCAGAGAACAGAAGATGCTAATTCATCACAGGGAAAGATAGTGAAGATATTTGTGTTCTACACACCATAAGATCATTCATACTGTCATTTCTTCCTGGTTCCTTGTCAGGGAGGATCCAAACTAAAGCAGCAAACATTTCAATGATTATAGTGCTTCCTGAGTCATTATTTCAAATTTTATTTAGCAGGTTAATATCTGTATAAACTAAGGTATTTCTGCCAAATACTGGAATGAGGAGGTCGTAACTGTTGACACTACAAGAACTTGTGAGTAGTGCAAGAATGTTCTGGGAGTGACCAAATATCTTTCTCAAAATCAATGAATTAAATAATAGAAATAGCTCTCTGAAACTCAATGATGGAAAAAATATCCCATCAGGTAGGAAACTAAGCAGCTTGATCCACCTTGGCATTTGTCCTTTGTTTTTCTCTTTGTTAGGCTAAGGACTT
Source organism: Rhabdomys dilectus (assembly GCA_019844195.1). Classification (NCBI taxonomy): domain Eukaryota; kingdom Metazoa; phylum Chordata; class Mammalia; order Rodentia; family Muridae; genus Rhabdomys; species Rhabdomys dilectus. The sequence goes on from JADRCG010010228.1 coordinate 94,981, forward strand.
AGACTTTCCTTCCAGATATCCTCCTTTCCATAAGACTCTAGGAAGGACATGGGTATCATCACATCACTATTAGTCCATATATAATTTGACCTGTGGGAAAGAATAGCCATAAGTTTGTTTTCAGGAATAGAAAATTTTTTTGTCACCTGCATCCAGGGGCTGCTCACAATTTCAATACCCTCATTGAGTTTTTCCATTAAGATAAGAAAATCTTGATCTTTATAATCAAAACGATTCTGGAAAATAATGGAGCAGATGACATTGCATGGAGCACAGCCCAGGATGAAGGTGGGATCACAGGGTGAGCCTGAAGAATGAGAAACAACTGTACAATATCATGAAAATATACCAAGTAGGAACTTTATCTTGTTAATGTGTAAAGTCCCTTTAGAAATTTTAAGCAGTATTTTATCTACAAATTCCTCTAACAGCTAAATATTCACTATATGTGGAAACAGTGATAACTATTACTTTAACTATAAACTTCACTAAAATATGATTTTCAGCCTTTATTTTGAAGAAAGATCTTAAAGAAAAGGTTCTAAAGAATTGAAGCAGATAATCTGAGTCTTCTGTGAAAGGTTCTTTCTGGGTGAGTAGCTTTCACAATGCTAGCAATTTAAGACCTGTTCCTACCCTAAGGCAAAACAGTGTCTGCAGAGATAAATGCTTTACAGAACAGAAGGCATATCAATAATATATTGAGAGAAAGATGAAATAGTATTAATGAAAACAGTTCAAGTTTAGTTAAACCAGTTATTTTGTTAAGTTTGTGTTTTGCAGATTAATGTTATCATGGGTAATTTCTTAAAACATAAAAATTACAATAAAAACAAATCATAATAGCTTTTCAAATCATGAAAAAATTCCATTAAACACAACTACATAATGACAAACGTACTTTTACTTATAAGTACCCAGGACTATGAAATTGAGGGTTCAAGACTCTTTGACACAAAATTGAAGTTACGAAGCCCAAAGTACTTCAACAAAATGAAAAAAATATCATCTGGTTTAGGATCCATAAATGTAGATGACATCACTGCCACCATCATCAATCGCAATTATTCTATAATAAAATTGTCATCAATAAATAAGATATATTTATGCTAAAGATGTAACTCATTGCAAAATTAAAATAAAAGCTGTGTTCATGACATCTGACTTAAAAGCAAGAGAAAAACTTTTCAGAAAGAATAATACCAATAGACTCTTTGTACTCTGACCTATATCAGAATGTAAAAGTCAAAACACAAAGCTTTGCTCACCATTGGTTTTCCTCAGTTCTTCCACAAGGCACTGTGCTTCCTCTTTAACACGGTCCTCAATGCTCCTTTTCCCCATGCCCAAATTCCGCAGAGTCATGAGTGTAAAGCGTCTTGTCTCTTTCCATCCATTTCCATGGCTAAAAGTAATTCCTAAACAAATAGGAATGGACACTACAATGTAATCACCAAAAGAGAAAGGGCATCTGAGAAGACACAACCATAGAGAGGCACAGTCTGAGCCCCAGGATCAAGTCTGGCCTCTGCATTCTGTCTTCTTCCTCACTGAATGCTGCCCAACTCACACATGAACATGCACACTTACTTACCAAGTCCTTTATTAATTTTTTCAGCAACTGGGAAGCTTCCTCTTCCAGCAAACTCTTCCCCATGATCAATCAAGGCTTCTTTCACTGCTTCATACCCATGCAACACCACAGTGGGCTTCATGCCAAAGTACAGAGTGAACACAGGGCCATAGACTTTTGAGAGCTAAAAATTGGAAAGCAAAACAATGGGTAATTGTCACTTGTCAATGGTTACAATGTACCTTGTGATGGCCCAGGCAGGTGATATTTAGATTACAGTGAATTGTCACATCAAAATATTCATCAGGTCTTTTGATTATATTTCAATAAGTAACTGAGGCAAGAGTTTTCCATATTCATTCTGGAGATGAATTGCTCATGAATAATAGACCCCATCCCATAGTCAGTCACCAAACCCTGACACTGTTACTTATGCTATGTTGTGCTTGCAGATAGGAACCTGTAGGACTGTGAAAGGCAGCCTGGTTCCTGGTTGAGCTAAGGCTAGATACTCCAGTGACCCTAAAGATACGTTAAGCATTTTGCCTGATTCCCAAGCACCAGGCTCATGTCATTGACTGCAGCCCTCCATAGATTTGTGGCCTTCAATCATGTAAGGGCACTACTCCAAGCCCCTCCACAGGTATTGGACTTGACCTGTGATCACATAGCCTCAAGGCAGATCTCCATTTTAATGAGGTACCTAAAGGACTAAAGGCTTAGCCAGTAAATTCTCTGTCCCAGAAATTTCTTCCTGCAAAAGATATTTAACTTTAGGCCTGCCCTGAGATGTTCGGTACAGTTTTACTCATCCACTTACCAACACGACAATAAATGCCTTAAAACCATGGACTGCCTCTTTTGTTCAGGATCTGCCATGGGGAACCGTAGAGACATTCACGTATGATCTCCTGTAGAAGGCCTCTGTGTGCTCCCAACCACAGCCACCACCAAGCTCAAACCAAGCTGCCTGCTGACAACCTAAGGACTCTCCCTATGGGACCAGCCTGAATAACCTTCTTTCCCTCATCCTATGGGCCCCCACTCTATTCTCAGCTCTTCCTCAGCATCCAGCAGTGCCTCAATGTCTGAGAGCCTGAGAACCATACAGCTCTGCCCGACTTGCAGGCCTGGGGAACGCGAACTAGCTCCAGCTGTCCCCAGGACCTCAAACTGTGCTTCCTCACCCCCAGTGACCCATGGCTTCCCCACAACTCAACACCTATCCAGTAACAGCATGAGGATAAGAGCTGTTGACTTTCCAACTCCTACCTTCCTGAGTGGCCAGAGAACTGTGGTGAAGCAGACACAGGACCCAAAACCCTTCAACCCTACAGGAACCTAAGCATGGCTGTCCTCTGAGAGATTCTACAAGCAGTTGACTAAGAAAAATGGAGGTACTTACAACCAAGCATTGCATTGTAGGAAGAGTAAAGAAGAGTAGTGGAAGGATTTAACAAACTGAAAAGGACAGCAACGCCATAGGAAGACCAACAGTGTTAACTGACCTGGATCCCTGGGAATTCCCAGAGAGTAACTCACCAATTAAATAGCATATGCAGGCTAATCCATGCTGGGAGCCAAACTCAAGAAATTACCCACTGTTCTGGAAAACCTAGTCAGTTAAAGTACAAGGTTAAGAAAGGACATTCATGGTCTTGGGCCCCAGGAACTTAAAGAACATCTGGTATTTCACGAAAACTGGTTATGATAATCGGATGGTCTTAGGCAAAGAGGCTATGATAGAGGAATAGCCTTAAGCAATAATCCTTGCCTAAACTTCCTGTTTTACTATGTCTTTATAACCTGCCACCTGAAATTAAAATTTGAGAGCTTGATCAAAACCCTTGACTTGCTCTCCTTCTTCATGTCTCTTGTATCTTCATTCTTTCGTTCTCCTCCCTAGGTCCTTGTTGAATTCCCCAGGAGCTGGGGCAACAGGCATAAAATATGGGGCATTTGGGTCAGGGTCCAATCAAGTGATGGAACTTTGTTCTTCCATGGACATCCCTCAAGCATAGGATCTCTGCTTCCTTATGAACATGAGAGAAAATCCGAATAGTGATTGCCACAGAGTCTGGTACATGTGAGACTGATCCATTTAAGGTAATATAGAGCAATGCAATCATGAAACAAGCATTAAGTAAGGACGATTTATTCTTAAAGGGTCTCAAAGAGTTCTTCGAGACATGAGGAATTTGGGTTAAGAAAAAAGATCCTAAAAAATTCTTTGATTTCATTGGTGATGTTTGTCCATAGTTCCGTCAAGAGGGAGCTACTGATGAGAAATGATGGGCTATGGTTGGAAATTGCTTAAAAGATTTTTATGGCACCTTTGTTCCTGAGACAGTACCTGTTCATGTCTTTTCCTATTATATTACCAATTATAGTACCAAGGTAAAAGCCCAACTTTCACAAAAAACAGCCCTTTAATCTTGTTTCAACCCTTTAGTGGCTACTCCCCCTCCTTCTGCTAATACCTTTAAACCTGAAACTTGACATATTATTCTTGAGGTCTTCAAAAGGACCTTTTTAGTGTGAAATCATTCCCACCCTGAACTCACTGAATCCTGTTAGTTATGCTATCATTCTAGTCCAAGCTTTTATGAGGGAATTGCTGTGAGTTCTGAAGGCACTGAGATCTGAGATTCCTCCTTAGTCAGGTGGAATCAACAGCAAGATACAAACAAACACTGAGTGCAGTCTCAGTCCAGGGACTGTGTGTTGGTAATAAGGTCCCTTCCACCAATGTTCATCTTTTCAATAAGATAATTTCCTATCCCCATCTTCCTCTGCTTATCTTCTTCCCACAAATGATACTTGGTGGGCTTTCAGTGATGGTCTTACACCTTGCATATATATTTCAAATTTAGTGAATAACAAGACAGTATTTTGCACACTTGTACAGTTGATTCCTAGCTTAACTTATTATGCTGAAGATTTTGCTGATGCAAGGAACCTTCTTGCTGATCATGCCCTGCTTAGGACAAAGCATGAGGTGATAACAGCTGTTACCTTATCTCTCTTTCTTAGCCTTGGTGCTGCTGGAACTGGCATAACTTCTCTAGTTCTTTCAAATAGGCACACTCAGACCTTTGACAGACCATTGACAAGGCCATTGATCAGCTAGAGATTGGCATCACTAATCTGAAAAAATCCCTCGTTTGAATGTCTGAAGTGGTCCTCAAACATTGCAGAGAGCTCAATCTGCTTTTTCTTCAGTAAGGGGGGGCTCTGTGCCACCCTCAATGTGGAATGCTGTTTGTATACTGACCACAAAAGGATAGTTAGAGATAGTATGGGCAAGATCAGAGGGAAGGTAGAATGGTGAAAGAAATAATGATAACAAGAGGAAGGGTGGTTTAAAAACTGGTTCTCTGTCTCTCCTTGGCTTACCACCCTTCTCTCTTCCATCCTGGGCCCTGTAGTCATCTCCTTCTCCTTTTGGATTTAAGCCTTTGGGCCTTTAACAGGCTCACTGGCTTCATAAAACAACAAATTGACTCCATGGCATCTAAACCTCTACAAGTACATTATCATAGAACTGATCTGGCTAATAGAGGCCTGGCTGAGCTTTGCAATGATATATCTCCTTTAGGAGCTGCATAAAACTCACATTTATGCTCACCTGCCTTGGTGTGAGTAGCTGCAAGGGGTGTGTGATGAAGTACCACAGGGGGAGGGGAACAAAATTGTCCACTTGTGAGTCCCCTGTGAAGCAAACCTGACTGCATAGAGGTTGGTGTTGGTTCCTCTCTTGATCATGTCCTGCTGAGAAGATCTGCAAAGACTGACAAGACTAAAATACCTCTCCTCACTAAAAGACAACAGTAAAAGATACTTGGAGGCTCAGGTGAATACTTCCCTCCCGTTAATGCCCATTCATCTTCATAAGGCCATCATCCCTAGCTACTCACTGGCCTCATAAAAATTGTTAAAAGGGAGGAGATGCTGGGAGAAAAATCTAGAAAATTATCCACTGTTTTGGAAAACCTAATCAGTTAAAGTACTAGGTTAAGAAAGGACATTCCTGGTCTCAAGCACCAGGAACTTAAAGAACATCTGGTATTTCCAGAAAGCCTGTTATGGTAGTGGGATGGTCTTAAGCAATGAGGTTACAATAGTGGAAAAGCCTTAAGCAATGATCCTTGCCTAAATTTTCTGTTTTTCTTTGCCTTTATAACCTACCACCTGAAATTAAAATTTAAGAGCTTGATCAAAACCCTTGACTTGCTCTCCTTCTTCATGTCTCTTGTGTCTTAATTCTTTCGTCCCCCTCCTAGGTCCTTCTTGAGTTCCCCATGGGCCAGCGCAAGTCCAAGGCTCTTGGCACATATACACCAGAGGACTACATTGTCTGTCTTCAGTGGGAGATGATGTGCTTAATCCTATAAAGACTTGATACCCCAGAGAAGAGAAGGGCTGAGGGGCACCCTCGCAGAAATAAAGGAGGCAAGGAATGGGGAAAAACTCTGCAAGGAAGAATAATAGGCAGTATTTGGTCATGAATAAATAATGATGATGATGATGATGATGATGATGATGATGATGATGATGATGATGATGATGATGATAGCAATAATAGTAATCAACATTGGTACTCTGCTTTTTTATCACTTGGTGCCTGGACAATATAATTCCATGTTCACTCAATAATAAAAGAAGTATCAATGTTCAGATAACTGTTTCTGGAACAGCTGTAAGGTTTTTCCTGTGGAACTTAGTCCCAAGAAGAAAATTGAACATCCATAGTGAGGACCCCAAGTTTATTCTATCAGTGGGTACTAATGAAGTGGCACACAGCATGGGTATCAGCTAAGATAATAGTTTCTTAACCTGGGATATTCATCTCCCTGGTCACGGAATAAAAGTCAATGTGGATAGTATCAAATATGTTTAGTTCTCTTATTTCCTGTGGTACTCTACATTTACAGATATTTTCTCTTAATAAAACACCAGTTATTCAGAGAACTTCAGGACCAAATACAAATGCCAATAAAAACAGAATTCTAAAGTGCTAACTGATTTGGTGGATGATGTAATGTGCCCTTTTCCAGACACTTTTAGCAAGTAAATAAATAAGTATGTACAACAGCAATAAAGTAAAGATGAAAGTATACATATGTTTTCAATTTTGTAAATGTTACTATGATATTCAAAGAACCAAAAGTTCTCTAATTCACAATGGAAATCACTTCTTCCTCAATTTCTGGTGGGGACAAAAATTGTAACTTTAAAGTTATTTAATTTCACATCATTGTTTACAATACTCTTCTGGCCAGTCCTGAAAACATACACAAAAAATAACATTATCAAAACTGTACAGATTATATTTAGGAATATATGTATATAAATGTTCACATATGCATGTAACAACAATTAATAAAACAATTGGTCATGGATTTTATAAAAGAACAATAAGGAGTATTTGGGAGGGTTTGGAAAGAGAAAGAGGGAGGAGAAATATATCATGATCTCAAAATAATAATTCTTTAATTACAATCTCAAAATGAAAAGAAATTTTTAGGAGTTTGTTACATTTCTTTGCAAGGTGCTAGAAGAGCATAAGGCATACTTACATTGGTTAAGGATTGGGTGATGTTCTTTGCATCTAGCTGGAAGAAATTGCCAATAATTGGAAGAGGGGTAGGGCCAGGAGGAAGCTTCCCTCTCCCAGAGCTCTGTCTCCAGAGTGAGAGGAGAATGAGACAGGAGAGGCTGAGCACCAGGAATGTAGACAGATCCATTGAGCTCCTCCTTACTGACACAGCTGTGATCAGGCAGCACAGAGCTTTTATAGTGTGGCTGCAGAATCAATATGACATCATAATTGACTAATCAGGTAGCTGCTGCTCTTTAATCTGTCTCTTGCATGGACTTTATCCTAGTGATAATGACAAAAATCAGCTGTTCTTCATGCTTAAACATCTCATGAGACTGTAGGTCTTCAACCCTGTCAGAAGTCTAGAATGACTGAGTTAAGTAGGAGAAGCTAAGGGGGAAGGAGCACCAAGAAGAAGAGAAAGAGTAAGGAGAAGAGAAGATGAAAAAGAGGAGAAACAAGGTGATGAAAGAGAGAAAGAGAGAGAAAGAGAGAGAGGGTATGGAGACAGATGTTCAGGTGTCTCCACCAGTCAAAGACAGTTTACATACCTAGGTTGGGTATTGGGTTACACTTCTGATTGAGCATTACCAAACTTATAAAGCCTTTGACTAACATTTTTAAAAAATGTATAAAAGCAAAAAGGAAAAGGGGGCATGGGATAGGGGTTTTCTAGGGAAGGGAAATAGGGAAAGGGGATGGCATCTGAAATGTAAATAAAATATAAAATAAAAATAAATAAAAGTAAGAAAGGTTGAATAAAGAGCAGTTTCAGTGGATTTAATAAATCATAGGTGCTTGGTGATGTTATAAATTATAGTATAAAATGACCAGACTGCTCACAATACAATGTGAGGACAAAGACTTCATAAAAATTTAAATATTAATGGAATAATATATGTTACTCTAATTATAATGGCAAAACACAAGCAAAGGATTGATGTGTAGAAATGGCCTCATAGGTGCTCTAAATCGACTAAACAAATACTACTAAGATCTCTTAGGACAGAAAAGTGTCTTTTAAGACTATGTTATACAGTATTTCATAAATCATATTGTACAAATTCTGTGGATATTCTTAGAATGCTCACATCAGTATTTCTTTTGATTCTCTCTATCTTCTTTGTCAAAGCCAAAATTATTCCTCCTGGGGATTAAAAGTTGAGCCTTTAAGATTCTGTCCTTTGGCTAGGAAGACAGAGACTGTAGATAGTAGAAACAAAGATTGAGTCCTTATCTTGCTCTGTTTTTCCTTAATATAGACATTCAGTTCTATTGCATCCACTAACCCTTGCTGACTGTATACTGTGAATGAGTATCAACATTATCCTGACCTATTCAAAACAACATGAGTTTAGTTAATAATTACATCATTATTTTTTTAACATAGAGGTCAGGAAAGTATGATCTTAATGATATTCCAAGTCCAGTTAATAATTAAACCATCATTTTCTAACATGGAGGTCAGAAAAGTTCTATTTTAATAATCTTTAGACCTTTGGTGACCCAAAGTCATCTTGCCCTGTTAACTTGGATAAGGAAAGCAGAATTTGTTGCCTGACTCATGTTGATCTAAAATCCCAAAGAAACAAAGTTTCATTTATTAGACAGAGGCTATACTAAAAAGCATAAGAATTTATATTGAAATTTATGTTGTGAATTGGTGAATTCTTAAATTGGTGAGATTCTAATAATTTCAATGACCAGGGTAATAGCTGAGGACAAAGACTGTAAAATAATTAGAGATATGTGCCATAACCTGTTGTATTTCTCACCATAATCATTGTGGGTGGCTAATAAAATCTGGAGCTACTCGTCACTCTCAGAAATATTAGTACATAGGCAGCATGACCCTGGTCCTTCATATTTACTGAACTTGTCTCAGAACTGCTCTGAGCTTATGGTTCAGGATGAGGTACAACATACAGCATTCGTTTTCAAAGGGCTGCTCACATCATCCTTCCTCTAACATTGGGAAGCACAATAGAGAGTAACTGTTTTTATAGGAAAGAATACGATAAGCAGGTAACAAGATGTAACTTAAAAGATTACTTTTGTAGAGTACCTACTTGGAAAACTGCTCAGACATAGGTCTAAGTCAAGAGAAAGTTTTTTAGCCAGCTAGTAATACTGTTTGTTCTGGATGCCAGTGTATCCCCAAGCCTATTTCATGATGAATGTTTAAGCACAAAAGCCATATTATATGTTAGCACACTTCATTTACAAGAATGATCAGCTAGAAACAGAACTACAGAAACCACAAATCAAGATTAATACATTTAGAGACTTTCCCAGAACTGGACTTTGATAACTAAGGTCTTATTTGGTTTGGGGGTTTTTTTAGGTTTCTTTTTTGTTTTGTTTCGTTTTATTTTGTTTTGTCTTCATTTTGGCACATAGTATTGTCTGTGCTCAGAGTTTTATGTCCTAAATGGTACTTCCATCATGAAGTCAGTTGTGCTAAGCTGTAGGGGCCTCTTTTGAACAAACAGACCAATTCTATTCACACACACACACACACACACACACACACACACACACACAAATATAAAGGGGTTTCATGCCAGCTTCACCTGTATCCCCCTTACTCAAACCCAAAGCATAATAAAAATGTACTCCTTTTCTGCATTCATTATTACCATTCCATCTTTACAACCAATGGACACCAACCACTGAGACCTCAAATTCAATACCTTATGACGAATTGAGTGACCCATGTTCCTCAATTTCTAGATAAAAAGTATGTTTTTCACAATAGATACATACTCATATTTTATATGAACTAGAGCCCAAACAAGAGAAAACTCAAAAAAGTTAATTCACCATATGCTCTTCACCTTTACCATCATAGGCATTCCTCGACTGATAAAAAATGATAATGACACTGCCTTCACTAGCTATGCTGTCAGTAGCTAAATTTTATTTTATTCTGCTAAATGGGAGCTCTGCAATATTTTAAGCCTTATAAAAATCTGACTCAGCACATTAACATGAGCTCATTTTTGCTATGTAAATTTCCTCATTGTCCCAGGTTTTAGCTACAAATTCACCATCACAGTGAAGCAAAATAGAAGGTAACAACTTATGTTTCTATTATTACTTAATGGAAAAATGACCTCTTTATTTGTTTCATATGGTTTCTTCAACCTAATGAATTATAAGCTGTAATGACTTTTGTTCATTTTCTGTACATTTGAATAATATTTTCATCAATTTTCACCATGCATCACATATTTGCATATGTTGTTATGTCCTGTTTCATTCTGTAAGTAGGATAATATGAGAGCTAGAACAGGGTAGAGAGGATAAGTAATTTTTGCCGCAAATCATGACAACAGTTTCTAAAGTGCCTGCTTTATTCATTTCATTTAGTGTATTTTCAGATCTTATCACGACTGCAACATTCAGATTAATGTAGGCTGAACTCCTAAAATAATATGCCTCGTTTGGAACTACAGCTGATTGCTATTTTGCCTATGATTATATTATACATAAGGGGAAACAAATAACAAAGGGAGAGTGAAGGTCAGCTGAGAATAAGAAGGCAACCAATGTCAGATTAGTGCTCATCTCAAGTAACTTAAAGGGCATTTAATTACTTTCTCTTTTTACTACATGGTGACCTCCATCTAGTAACCCTGGGTTGTAAATGAGCACTGACTGCCTCTATTTTTAAAAACTGTACTCATTCTTGTCATTTGTAGTTTAAGTGACATGGACACTCATTTAAGGCATGCTCAGAGCAGTGCTACCTCTATCAAAGTGGACAAGCAAGATAGGAACAGGGTAGGGAGCGTGGCAGGACAAGCATGGCACAGGCACACCCATAAGTTTGCATTGAGTACATGGAATGGGTATTTGTCCAGTAAGTGGGAGGTATGGCTAGGTACAAGGAAGCCCTTAGGTCTGACAAAGATGCCTCCTGAAGAAGTCACCCTCTCCTGCCACATCCTTTGTTCATCACATCTTTCTTGCTGTGTCTTCAATGCCTTGGAGTTCTCTGTGATGTGTTATTTACTGGCTGTCACTCCCCTGAACATTTGTTCTATCTACAGCATGATTCCTTCTTTGGGTACTCACTCTGTTTACCTTGGCATCTAAAGAGTCACTAGCTGTTACCAGTCACTGTGCCTCTGGGTTACTGCTACTAGGAAGTCCTTTTGACTTTCACTTTGAAAGGTGTTTGTGTATTTTTAAATCTTTAAAGTGCCACTTGTATTTTTCTAATAATATTATATAGTGATACTAATACTATTCTGATAATAATTAAAATGACACTTTAAAGAGTCAGATGCTATTCCCTTTTCTAACTCGTTCAGACTTCAAGCACTTAACCTCCTCATTTATCAAAGATGTAAATATAATCTCCATACATAACAATGTGAAGCTTTAGAGCACTCTCATGTTAACTCACCACATTTACACAAGAGTTGGGGAAGTCTTTGAAAAGTGCAGTGACAAGTAAGCCTCTGGCGCCATCTATGGCCATCAGGGCCTCACTTTCACAGCAAGCCACTTCCAAACCAGGAAATTTTTTGATAAATAATATAATGCAAGATACACCCATCAGAACTGATCATGCTTGAAGCATTCAGATATATTAGCAAGTTTATATTTTACCTGGGAATTCAATATAACTTCTTCTAACAGAAAACAGCTTCAGTGTTTGCAACAGTTACGTCATTAAGAAATATTTATAATAAAATGCTACTAAGTACCTTCCAACTATGACAATTGAACATATCTGTTTATAGAGTTACTGAATTAAATGTAAAGACACTGAAAATCTATACTATTTAACTTATTGTCAGCAGTTAACAAACAATTGTTTAGTAAACAAAATACTAACATCATGGCCAAAAGCAGAAATCTATTGTCTCCAGTCACTATCAGTCAATAGCCTCACAGGTGGGGATATTAAATCAATGATATTTCTACTAATTAACTATTAAAATATTAGTTTGGACCATTATTAATATAAATAAAATATCTTACAGAAAAACTGAGCGTATTCATGATGTCAGATATGTGACAATCCAATTCTCATTCTCAAATCTCCAAACCAGATTTAGTGAGGAGTTAGTCTCAGCTGTCTGTGTGTGTGTGTGTGTGTGTGTGTGTGTGTGTGTGTGTGTGTGTGTGTGTGCGCACGCGTGTGCGTGTGCCTGTGGATGTGGATGTATCTGTGTGGTGAATGTTCATGTGTGTATTTTCACCTCTACTACAAGCCTTTGGGTGAATGAGCCAGGAGAATTCCTTGAGCACAGGAGTTTGAAAGAGGCACAGAGTGCTGTTTGGACAAAACAGAACCATGACAAGAAAACAAAGAAATGAGCAAAACAGTAGAAAACAGAACAACTTCAAATTAAAAAAAAAATAATGCTTCTCAAATTATTTTCTTAGGATAAATATTTCCACCATTTCTGTACAATGCAAAACTGGGTTCAGTGTATCAAGAAGTCAGAATGATTACTTCCTGACTTTTCCCAATTATGTATAAAAGCAGTACATTTCCCACACTTATATAGAAATCTTTTCTATGTATGCCATTATGTAATTATTATTCTCTTCGAAGGAAACTGCCTTTGGTTTCTGTTTTCTCTTCCACAGAATACACATTGTTGTTCCCAGCCAGAGACAGTGCTGCACTCATGAGGTATGGGTAAGTGCTGACCTCAGGGCATTGTCAGCAGTCCCTGGGATTCTACACTGGGTTGTGAGGACTGCAGTCACTAAGTCAATGCAGAGCAATTTTACAAGTAGGAAAGATTGTTTGGATGGTGTGCTTGTCTTATGGTGATGTATAGGACCATGAAAGGCAGCCTGATTTCTGGTTGAGCTAGGTTTGAAACTCTGGTTCCCTGCAAGGGACGGTAGGCGTTTGCCATGCTCAGAGACTTCGTGCTCCTGACAACAAGGCCACAGCCCTCCATAGATTTGTGTCTTTCACTCACTTAATGACTATGCCCCTATTAGCCCCTCCACAGGTAGAGGGCTTGGCTACAGGCTAAGTCGCCTCAAAAGACATCTCCATATAAATAAAGTACCTGAAAGCCAGAGGGACATAGCAAATTAACCATTCCTTCTTAGATCCTCCTCCTTAACTCTCAATTCAAAACTTTCTACACATATTAGGAAATTGCCCAACATACAGGGATTCCTCACAACTCTCAGGGTCAAGGTGTAGTGGAAAAAATATATCAAACCCTAAAAGCCCAACTTCTAAAACAAAAGACAACTGCCTACCCCCCCTAATGTACAATTAATAATGACTCTGACATTACTAAACGTATTTAACATCAACAAAAACTCCAAATACCCTTCAATCATCCTCCATTGACACACACCAAAATTACCTCCCTCTAACCTACATACAAGAGTATGATCCTTTGAAGGGAATTTGGAAGGGATCAGATCATTTCCTTACAACTAGGAGTGGTTTACTTATGTTTTCTTACAAGACCAGGCTGAAACTATCTGGGTTCCTGCCAGAAATGTCTGACACAACCCCACCAATCAAGAAAAAGGCATATCACTGGCAAATCAAGGACAGAAGAAAAGGAGCAGGCAGAAGAAACACCAAACCCAGAGGAACAACAAGATCTCCTGGAAGGATATCTATGTCCTGGTGACTGCTACCCAGGCCATGTTTCCTCCACAGCATCACCTCTCCTATATTCACTTGACTGTTTTTGTCAATCTTCATACTAACTCAGATACAGTCCAGCCTCCTCCTAGTCTTCCAAACAAATATAACTAGAGATTCTTCGCTTGGGAAACCTACAATGGATACAACATATTCGTAGGAATGCAGGATTGCCCACTTGAAGGAAACTGTATCAGGATTGAAATCCCCCTACACTGAGATTTCATCTCCACTACCCCCAGCCTGTGGGATAGTAAAACTATGCCAGGAAGCTTGATAAGGTAGAGAGTGCTTGAGACCTGAAGACTTGGTAGGCATACACCTAAGACTTAGGAAACTTTCCATTCTCTGTGAGATTTCCAGCCTGGAACACATGCCACACCTCTCACATAGGAAATGTGACCTGTGGTCATGTAGGCCCAGAACAAAGTTTTCCATGCTAATGAGGTACCTAGAAACCCTGAGGGCTTGCCAAAGAAGTGCTGCTTCCCAGATATTCCTCCCTGTAAAAGGTATTTAATTTTGAATCTGCCATGAGAAGTTGGTATGGTATGCATCTGTTTTTCTCCATCAACAGTCATGTAATATACGGTTTAGAACCATGGACTGTCTCTACATCAAGATCCACTGGGGAGAACCATAAAGAAGTCATTCAACTGTTGAGCCTCATCTTAATTCTCCTGTAGAAGGCCTCTCTGTTCTCACAGCCACAAACACCACCACACTAAGGAAAATCTCCTCTGAAACAAGCCAGAGTTCCCCTTTGCCCCATCCCCATGCTAGACATCAGTGTTCAGCCTGTGAGCCCCAACTCCATTCTATGTTCTTCCAAAACTCTCAGAGGTGTATGGATGTCCAAGAGTCTGAGAACTCCATGGCCCAGGCTGCATTGCAGGTCCAGGACCCCTGAATCAGCTCCAGGTTTCCCACCTCTCAGACAGAATTGTCCCACAGTTAGGAAAGTTTCTCCAAGCATCCCTGAGGCCCAGCACCCACCTAGCAGTGGCCCCGTGGGATAAGTGCAATCAAACTCCCTACATTTCACTTCCTGAGTGCAACATAGATCCATACCAGCCCTTTTCTCTGCCTTCCTTCCTAATAATACAGGTGAATATCTCCAGGATGTCTCTACATATGGAGGTTACAGATATTGGAGCCACAAAATTTAATTCACCAGCCAAGGCAGCACCATGCTCACCAGGGTTAAAATTCATTTTCAGCTTTCCATCGGTGACCCGTGGGATGAATGTTAGTGAACCAGAGTCATGGGTAAATTCTACTCTAATGACTGTGCCAAATATTCGGTAGTTTATCTCCCATGAGCTTGTTATCACCTCCAAATCAGTCTTTACTCATGTTAATATCCTGCAACTGGAAAAAATCAACTGCACAGTAAAATCCTCCCAACTGTTTCTAGCCACAATATATACAATATACAGCTGACCTTCTTCCCTTAACAACCATCCCAACTCCTCCCAATTTTTTTTCTGTGCTTCTCTTTCCCAACTACTATTAGCAGCTGTTCCCATTAACATTTCCCTTCGTGTACTCCATGAACTCTTACCCACAAGAAAAGCACAAGACATTCTTCCCTTTGACCCACCCCCACCCTCCATTTTTGCCTTGTAGGATCCTCCACAAAATTCCATCTTACATATGCTCATGACATCACCATCACCAAATCAATATGTGTTAACCCTCCTGCTCTCCTCTGGTGCAAAAACACTATGGGTTCCTATATTAGTCCCCCTTTTTAAGGTTCCTACACCCTTGTTGGAATTGCTCCCAGGTTTATTTCTAAACACCTTAAAAATATTTCATGAAGATGAGAGGAAGCCAATAGAAGAGAGAGATCTTCATTCCTCTGCTCATTGGACTGGGTGACACTGTCTCACTGGGTAGGACAAAAACTAGAATAGACCATGTCCAAATATATCTTGCCAGTGACTTCGAGTAAAAGCTTGACCAGGCAATGACTCCCACTGAAGACACTCTTGAGGCCCTTCAATGTCAGATAAGCTCCTTACTAGGAGTTGTTCTCCAAAAAAACAACAGGACTCTACACAAACTGAGTGTTGAACAGGGAGGAGCTTAAGTTTTCCTGGGGGCTGGGGGAAGGGAAATGTTTTTCTATGTCAATAAATCTGAGCTGGTAGAACAAGATGGACAAATGTGTAAAGAGCCCCAAGGAAACCCCCAGGTATGCTATGCTTCCAACACCAACATCCCTTGGTATTCTAACCCTTTGGTAGCTTGGCTTCTTCCCCTCCTTAGTCTCTTACTAGACTTTGGAGCCTTGCTTCTTCTGACAAACCACCTCATCCAATTTCTAAAATAATAGATGACTAACATTGCAAAGACCACTACTAATCAGGTTTTGGTTCAATATCAAACTATTTCCACAATAAAGACAGTTATTCTGTTGACACCTTTTTTTTATTAAAGAAAGAAAGAAAGAAAGAAAGAAAGAAAGAAAGAAAGAAAGAAA
>JADRCG010010228.1:119683-181972 GCA_019844195.1 Rhabdomys dilectus
TGTGTGTGTGTGTGTGTGTGTGTGTGTGTGTGTGTGTGTGTGTGTGTGTGTGTGATAGCACAGAAGTCAGGGGCTAGGGCAGGTGATTTGAAATTTAAAGTTAAATTCAGCTGCATAGTGAGTTTAAGTCTAGCC
This sequence comes from Rhabdomys dilectus, assembly GCA_019844195.1. Lineage (NCBI taxonomy): Eukaryota > Metazoa > Chordata > Mammalia > Rodentia > Muridae > Rhabdomys > Rhabdomys dilectus. The sequence goes on from JADRCG010010228.1 coordinate 119,819, forward strand.
TGGACTCATGAGACCATACCTAGAAACAAAAACAAACAAACAAACAAAAAAAAAAAAACCAAGAGGGACTTTAAAACTGTCCATTTCTCAGTTCTATATTAATAATACTCAGGGTGGGTTAAATATGCATTTCCCTGATGACTAAAGATGTTGAACATTTCTTTACATGCTTCTCAACCATTCGATATTCCTCAGTTGAAAACTCTTTTTTGAGCTCCGTACCTGATTTTTAGTAGGGCTGTTTGATTATCTGGAGTCTATTTTCTTGAGCTCTTTGTATATTTTGGATTCTAGCCCTTTATCAGATGTAGGATTGGTAAAGATCTTTACCCATCTGTTTGCTGCCATTTTTCCTTTTGACAGTGTTTTTGCCTTCCATAAGCTTTGCAATTTTATGAGGTCCCATTTGTCAATTCTTGATCTTAGAGCATAAGCCACTGGTGTCCTGTTCAGGAACTTGTCCCCTTTGCCAAGTATTCAAGTCTCTTCCCCACTTTCTCTTCTATTAGTTTCAGTGAACCTGGTTTTATGTGACTTGAGCTTTGTACAAGGAGATGAGAATGGATTGATTTGAATTTTTCTACATGCTGATCTCGAGTTGAACCAGCACCATTTGTTCAAAATGCTCTCTTTTCATACAGGTTTTCTACTTTTGTTGACTATAGAATTTTGTAGTAGGATCAGAAGATTGTTTGAATTTTTTTTTTGGTTTCTTTTATGTCTCCCTTTTCATTCCTGATTTTATTAATTTGGATACTGTCTCTGTATCCTCTGGTTAGACTGGCTAAGGCTTTGTGTATCTTGTTGATTTTCTCAAAGAACCAGCTTCTACTTTTGTTAATTCTTTATATACCTTTTTATTTCTAGTTGGTTGAATTCAGCACTGAGTTTGGTTATTTCCTGACTTCTATTCCTCTTTGCTTCCTTTTCTTCTAGAGCTTTTAGATGAGCTAAGATGCTAATGCACATTCTCTCCAGTTTTTTTTTTTTAGAGGTACTAGAGAACTGGTAATCCTGATAAACTTCAGCAAAGTACCTTGATATAATATTAACTCAAACAAATCATTATCTTTCCTCTGTTCAAAGAATAAACAGGCTGAGAAAGAAATTAGAGAAACAACACCCTTCACAATAGTCAAAAAGTTATAAAATACCTTCATGTGACTCTAACCAAGCAAGTGAAAAATCTTTATGACAAAATCTTCAAGTCTCTGAGGAAAGAAGTCGAAGATCTCTGAACATGGAAAGATCACCCATGGTTATAAATTGACAGGATTAATGTAGTAAAAATGGACATATTGCTGAAAGCAATCTACATTATCAATGCAATCCCTGTGAAAATTCCAACTCAATTATTCATAGAGTTAGAAAGAGCAATTTGCAAATTCATTTGGAATAACTAAAAACCCAGGATAGCAAAAACTAGCCTCAACAGTAAGAACTCCTGGGGAAATCACTATCTGTGACCACAAAAACTGCATGGTATTTGTACAGAGACACAGAAGTAATCAATGGAACAGAATTGAAGACCCAAACATGAAGCCACACATCTATGGCCACCTGATCTTTGACAAAAGAGCTAAAACCATCCGGTAGAAAAAAGACAGCATTTTGAACAAATGGTGATGGTTCAACTGGTCATCAGCATGAAGAAGAATAAAAATTGATCCATTCTTATCTTTTTGTACAAAACTCAAGACCAAGTAAATCAAAGACCTCCACATAAAATCAGATATACTGAAACTAATAGAAGAGAAAGTGGGGAAGAGCCTTGAATACTTGAGCACAGGGAAAATCTTCCTAAACAGAACACCAATGGCTAATGCTCTGAGATCAATAATGGACAAATGGGACCTCATAAAATTGCAAACCTTCTGTAAGGCAAATGACAATGACAATAGGACAAAACCAACAGATTAGGAAAAAATCTTTATCAACTCTACATCAATAGAAGGCTAATAACCAATATATACAAAAAAGTTAGATTCCAGAGATCCAAATAACCCCATTAAAAATGGGGTGCAGAGATAAACAAAAAATTTTCAACTGAGGACTTTTGAATGGCCAAGAAGCACCTAAAGAAATGTTCAACATCCTTATTCATGAGAAAAATGCAAATCAAAAAAACCCTGAGATTTCAAATCACACCAGTCAGAATGGCTAAGATCAAAATCTCAGGTGACAATAGATGCTATGTAGAATGTGGAGAAAGAGTAACACCCTCCATTGTTGGAGCTCAGAATACTCAAGATACAATTCACAGGCTACATGAAACTCAAGAAGAAGCAATACCAAAGTGTAGATAGTTTGGTCTTTCTTAGAAGGGGGAACAAAAAACTCATGGGAAGAGATACAGAAACAAAGCGTGGATCAGAAACTGAAGAAAAGACCTTCCAGAGATTGTCCCACCTGGGGATACATCCCATATATACTTACCAAACCCAGACACTATTTTGGACACCAGAAAGTTCTTGGTGACAGGAGCCTGATATAGCTGAATTTTGAGAGGCTCTGACAGAACCTGACAAATACAGAGCCATGTGATCACAACCTATCTTGGGAGTGAGCATGGGGGCCCCCTCATGGAGGAGTTAGAGAAAAGACTGAAATACCTGAAGAGGTTTGCAGCTTCATAGAAGGAACAACAATATGAACCAACTGGACCTCCCCCCAGAGATCCCATGGACTAATCTGCCAACCAAAGAGTACACATGGAGCCACCCATGGCTCTAACCACATATGTAGCAAAGGGTGGTCTTCTCACATATCAATGAGAGGAGTAACCCTCTGTTCTGTGAAGGCTTGATGCTTCAATGTAGGGAACTGTCAGGACATGGCAGTGGGAATGGGTGAATTGGTGGGAGAACAACCTCAAAAAAGCAAGGTGAGAGAGAGTGAGATACTGGGGGAGGGATGGAGGGATGGGGAGGAGAAGAGTTGGAAGGGAAACCAGGAATGGGGATAACATTTGAATTGCAAATAAAGAAACTTTGCCTAGTGAGATTTTGATTTAAAGAATTCTGCTCTGCTTAGCATTGATGTGGCAAATACTGCTGATAAAATTACTCAGTATTACTATTTTGGTCAAGCTTCTGGAATGGCATAGATAGCTTGATCATGCTAACCCTTTTTGTCCTGGGAAAAGGTTTATCCCTGCCTATCATGTTAAAGCTTGTCTTTAACAACATCAACATGTTGGCAGCCAAAGTATATAGATTGAACCTTAAAATAGACCCTCAGACAGAGTTATTATTTAACAGGCTGTTAAGCCAAGGACAGATAAGATTCTGCCCAGAACCTTACCAATCTAACACATAGTGCATTGCTTTTGACAATGCATATTCCATAATGGGTAAGAAAGGCATTCTTGTCAGAACAACCTAAGACAGGCTGAGTCTTGTGGGGAGCCAACAGAAGGTGGCTATCATCCTTGTAGCCATCTTGAGGCATATACCCTGACAAGAGACTTGATTACAACAGCCTACAACAGCTGAGCACACTCTGATAACATCTTGTTTTAGATACCCAGGATCCTTTCTTGGGTGGCTCAAGATGGCTGCAAGGATGATAGCCACCTTCTGTCGGCTCCTGACACACTCTTGTTAATGAAATAAAAAAGGGGGAGTGGTGGAGAGCCTTTGGGGCTGTTTGGCAAGAATATGACATGGGCCAAAAGCAAAAAAGTAATGTCAGGCAGAAATCTAAATATTAGGCTACAACAAGAAAGTAGGCTTCAGATATAAAAATGACTTTGGACTAAGTCAGGGAAGTTGACTCAGATATTTTCATCATCCTGATAAGCCCTTAGAAACAGTGATCATGGGAGTGTTCATGGAATTTTGTTTATTGTCTTACTTGTTCTTTGACTATATGAGTTTATTGTTGTTCTTGTTCCTTGAATATTTGCATCTATTGTATTGCTAGTTTCTCAACATAGAACTGCCCTTAATACTTCCATGTAATTAAAATGATATAAAAGCAAAAAAGAGGAGGAAGGATGGGTTAAGGAAGGTTGGAGAAATGGGGAAAGTTAATGACGTCTGAAATGTAAATAAATAAAATATCCAATAAAAAATTAAACAAAACCAAAAAAAAGAAAATATCAAGTTAAACTATGTAGTAAATATAATGTACAATTAAGAACAGGAATGAATTTGAAGAATACTGAATTAGCTAGCCCCTTCTTATTAGCCTTTTATCTGTCTAGTTCATGTTACCTCTGTAGAACTCTTGAATGAAAACAACCTGTGGGGTGGTGGACTATAAAGAACAGCATGATTTCTGCTTGAGCACTGCCTAGAGATGGCCAGAGACCCAACAATTTGGAGACCTCACAGGTTTTCTGTTGAAGTAATTATTTAAAATGACCACTGGCCAAGATGACTATCTAAGCTGCAGCAGCTCTGACTAGCTCAGCTGCCATGTTCCACAGCCAGAGGCCATGTGTATGCTGGAGCTAGAAACTGGCAGTCAGAAACACCAGACCTGCCACCCATGAGATGCCAGAGTGGGAAATGGCTCTGCCAATCTTCAACCCTGTCTCGACAAAGCTGGGCTCTGCCCAGACCATTCCACCATCCATGCTGACCTGGGAGAAAATGAGATTATAAACCTTAAATATCAATCAAAGTCTTTATATATTTGGTAATGCCCAATAGCAACATGCCCATACAATTAGAGGTGTCTCTCAATTAGCTAACCTGAATATAATTTATTGCCCGGGACTGCTCTTCATACCTGCTTGCCTCTTCAGCCTACTACATCTCTGCTTTCTCCCTCACCTCTCTCCTCCTCTTCCTTTTACTCTTCCTCTCCTTACTCCTCCCACCTTAGCTCCTCCTACAGTTTTCCTGCACGTGATAGCATGCATTTCACCAGCAGCACCTGGGAGCCCAAGGGTCTGAGACCAGTCCATCCCATCCTGCCTTCTTGTCAAGGGGTCTCCAACCCAAGAGCTCTAGCCCACAAGGGACCTCAGACTGGGATCTCCTCATGCCCAGAGTGGAGCTCTATGGCATCTGTGTAGAATGAACTCAGTCCAGTTCCCACACTTCTGTCCCCCAAGCTGTGGTTCCAGACACCTGGGGCTGCAAACACAGGGGACTCACAACTCATCCCAACAGAACACACACCCATGTGTCAGTTACAGACCCACAATTGATGGAGGATGTGGGTAAAATCAGCTCCAAGTATACCCCCACTGGCTCCCAGGAAGACTCACTTCACGGAACTCAAGGACAGTGAGTAACTCCTGGCCTAGTTCAAAAGACTAGGCCTCTGTCTGTCTGTCTGTCTGTCTGTCTGTCTGTCTGTCTGTCTCTCTCTTTCTCTCTCTCTCTCTGCCTCTCTGTCTTTCTCTCTCTCTCTCTCTCTCTGCCTCTCTCTCTCTCTCTCTCTCTCTCCATGTGTTCCTAGCCACCAGCTTCTTCCCTTTGACTCAGCTACAGTCTAACTCCAACCTAGTTCAAAAGACTAGGCCTCTCGTTCTCTCTCTCTCTCTCTCTCTCTCTCTCCTTCTTTCTCTCTATCTCTGTCTCTCTCTGTCTCTCTCTGTCTCTAACTCTCTCTCCCTCTCTAACTCTATCTCTATCTCTATCTCTCTATCTCTCTGTCTCCATGTGTTCCTGGCCAGCTTCTTCCCTTTGACCTTTAGCTACAGCTTCCAACTCGAGTACAAAATGATGGTGATGCCCTAGCCTCCACTGTCTGCCCAGCCCCCAGTCCAATAGGGAAGACCCCTACATAGTTAGCAGCTGCATTTCTGGTGGCAATACTTGCCCTGATCCTCATTCTAGGACTCCTTCCCTTCGGTGAGAAATTCTGTTTCTTTTGAGACAGTTTCTTTCATGCAGCTAAAAATTCCAGGCTGGGCCTGGAGAAACTGCTCTCAGGAACACCAACCCATCTTCCATGTGTCTCCCTCCATGGTTCAATCTTTTACACAGCCTTTCACTCCTTCTAGCTCTAACTTTCCTAATAAGCCTCTATGATTCTTCCTTTAAGCTTTTTCCTTTCTCCAAGGCTGGTCTTTCTTCTTTTTCTCTACATTTAGGATTTACCAGCTAAGAAAAACAAACTGGAAATACAGGAGACCTCTCTGCTACATCACTCAGCCACCATGTGGCAGAGCAGCCACCACATGGCTGAGCAGGCCCCTCCCTGACAGCTTCTAAATCTGGCAAGGACAACCGAGAAGCACACTTGGGACCCTTAACCCAAGTTTTTAATGCTTATTCTCTCTAACAGGAATACCTGAAACAATGTTAGTGCTTCTTAACTCAAAATTTTCTTGCTTTCATATTTAAATGTTTCCTTTTCTCCCTAGCATTCGTGATATATGTCCAAAAATTTTTTCCAACCTTTTTGAGATTTCTTTAAGATTCTAAAGTCATCTAATCTACTTCCACAGGTCAAATAAACTACACTGATCACCATTTTTCAATCTTTAGTTAACAACCAGTTTCGTTTTACAGACAAACTGTTGCTGCCTATCCCAGATACATAATTAACATGATGTTTTCCTTCCTCGGCCAATCAAAGCAGACTCAAAGGTGCCGCCCAAGACTAAATTTCCTTAAATACTTTGTTTTTCTAAGATCATATCTGCAGACCATGATGTGCTCCCAAGTAACTTAATGCTTGCTACCCACCCTTTGCAGACACCCATCTGCTCGGCTTCTGCTCCCCGGTTGTGATTATCCTACAGGTTATCCCTACAAAAGAAAAGAACAGTGCTGCTCCCACAGATCCAGCAGAGACAGCACCATCTCCTGGAACCTGCCTGGAACAACAAGCTGCTTTCTTCCAGACACTTCATCTGACTGAAGAATTCCAAGACACACACTGAGATCCAGAGACATGCACTGAGTCCTACAAAGGACAAACCTAGACTTTCCAGCTACAGATGAACTCTCTTGCCAAAGCCAAATGGCTACTGAACTTGAAAAAATTACAAGTTAGTAAGGAAAACATATTATCTATCTAGACTAATCAGATGTTATTACCCTAAAACTGTAATTAATTGGTTCATTAATCACTTGCCTTCCAAACCCCCCACACTCAAACTCCTTACCCTGTGACTTAATTGTGCTACCCCCTACAGCCTGTGTAGTGTTTTCTTTTGATACTTCCAACTCATCTTAAATTTTTCACATAGTCACTCCAGTGATGTCCCTCCTTTAAAAAAAAAGGAGAAATTGTGTGGAGGTTTGCTGTAAAGGACAGCATCATTTCTGGTTGAGCACTGTCTAGAGACTGCCAGAGACCCAACAGGTTGGAGACCTCACAGGTTTCCCTGCAAGGGACAGCATGCATTTCTCCACACTCCCAGATTTCAGGTTCCTGACCAGAGGCAGAAAACCACCATATGTCAATGCCTTTCAGTCACGTAGAGCAACACCCCTCCAGTCCCTCCACAGGTAGAGGATGTGATTACAGGCTACCATAGGGCCTCAAGAGATCTCTATATTAATGAGATACATAAATGCCAGAGGGCCAAATAAGCATTTCTTCCCAGACTCTCCTACTTGTAAAAGGTAGTCAACATCAGGCCTGCCCTGAGAAAATGGGTACAACTTTATCACTTTCCACCATGACAAACCTTTTAAAACTATGAACTACCAATTATCTTTGGGGTCATCCATGAGGGAGCATGGAGAAGGTCTTCAACTACCAAGCCATCACCTGATCTCCAGCTGGAGGACTTCTCTATGTTCCAGCCACAGAGAGGATACCAACACAAGTGGAGCTAACCAAACCAGCCATGACACAGCCAAGTGAGTAGCTGTGACCAAGAGTCTCATTTCTCCATGTTACCAGAGCTCATCTTTTCCCCCTTGCCATGTCTTGATCCTTCTCTGCCCTCTCAGTGGTGTCTGGGAGCCCAAGGGTTTAAGACCAGCTGATACCACCCTCCTTTCTTGTCCTAGACTCCCCAACCCAAGAGCTCTGGCCCACTGGGGACTTCAGACTGGGATCTCCCCACACCTGGAGTGGAGTTCTGTGGCCTCACATATCCCAGCATCCACCCTTGAGCTGTGGTTCCAGCCACCTGGGGCAATAGACACGCAGTTCCCACAACTCAGCTCAACAGGACCCATGATCACTTGGAATAGGCTTTTCTTTTGGAGCATTTGTGCAAAAAAGTCAGTGCTGAATTTTCACAGCTACTCAAGGCACTTGTCTGTGTTCATTAAAAACCACAACTCTTGCCTCAAAGGGAATAAAAATTTGTTTATTCTGAAATCAAATATAAATGGTAATGGCACATATTTATGTTACTGTAAGTATATATTACATACAACATGGTAACAGATGAGGTTGAAGTCTCACCAGCATGACTGCCAAATATGAGCATGCAAATTTAAAACATCCAGAGAGGGACTTCATATTTTCAATTTCTAAATGAATAAATAAATTAATTAATTAACATAAATGAGTGCCCTTATTGTTATCCCTTGCTTGGAACAGAGCATTGTACACTTGCAAATCATGCCAAACAAAATTAAGTTATTATGTCTAAGTTTACCTTACAGAGACATTTCTGGAAGCTATTGAAATTCAATGAAAAAAAATCAAACCCTTTACCATTTATCCATCATTCCATGCTCTAATCTTTGAGATGCAGTCATTGGTAAAGCCCAAATTTAAATGAGAGAGTTTTACATCCCCTTGAAGTTAGAATACCTTCCTGTATTTTTTTCTACTTAGAGAACATATCTTCTCCAATTATTTTGTGTTCCCTTCTCTATTTACATCTTATCTATTCATCTTGTATATTGGATTATAGCCCCACACTCTGTAATTTATTCTTTGGCTTTTCATCTTTTTTTCTGTATATTTTAATAGGATATTATATTTACATTTCAGATTTTATCCACTTACCCCATTCCCTGCTCCACCCAGGAACCTCCTATTCCATCCTCCCTTCGCATGATTCTATGAGAATGTGCTCCTATCTACCCCGCTATTCCCTCCTTCCCACCCTCCAATTCTCCCCCCCACTCAGTTTTCAGCCTTCATGGGATGAAGGATCTTCTTTCCCACCAATTTTCAGAACTCAGAACTCCAACCTAATCATATACAAATAAATCACAGAACCACAAATCGAGTGTTTTAAGACAGCTAGAATATGTTGGTATTTCTTAAAACTTTCAAAGTTGCAACACAAAATAAATACTAGAAAGTACACTGGAATAGAGAAAACATTAGGATTAAATACAATACTGAATCTACTACCAGAACAGAAAAAGGATACTGATGTGAACGACTAATGGTGTGTGGGGCAAGTGAACCCATCAGGAGCCAGGCAATTTTATTTCTTTAGAGAGGAATGAAGCACAGCTCATAAATGGTGGCAGAGAGGCAAATCTAGTAACACTGAAGTTGTATAGATGTCCTTTGGTGTACCAGAGATTTCGGTTTAAAGTTCTGTAAACTCTTGGTTAGAAATAAAAATAGCTCCATGCGGGCCAGGCACTCTCCTACACAAATCAGTTTTCCTGAAAGAGAAATGGCAAAAAAAAAAAAGATAATTATTTTTTGTGCATAAGGGTTAGCCTAAAATACATTGCACAGGTACAAATACAAGACAATAAAAATAACTGCTGAGTTAAAGAGTATGTGGTTAGTTAAATAAACGGGTGAAGAGAAAACTTATTAGACAAATAGAAATGGTCATTTTTCCAACTAATATATGGTATAAAGGAAAATATCAAAAACACATCATTCAAAAATACTTGTCAACTAGATGTGTTTGATTATACCTGTTTTCAAAACACCAAAAGAATTTGTGGAGAGGAGACTTTTCATTTTTCTTTTTTTTCCTATTTTTTATTAAATATTATGTTTATATTTCAGATTTTATCCCCTCACCCCATTTCCCCCACCACCCAGGAATCCCTATCCCATCCCCCCTCCTGCCTCCACAAGGGTGTGTCAGCTAAATGTGTTTGATTAAACCTGTATTCAAAACACCAGGGAAGTTGAGAAGGGGAGACTTTTCATTTTTCATAAAGATCATAAAACTAAAGCAGCACAGATATTGCAGAAATATATTCAATATCCATTGTTCATACCGTGAATTTGAGGGAAGGTGAACCCTGAGGCCACTGCAGGGCATCATGGCATGTCTAACATATCTTTATCCAAAGGTTATCCAGAAAATTTAAAGCAGTAAAAACGTCCTGTTCCAGAGGTTGAGGTTCTTCAGTGAAATGATCCCCATTTGCTTTTGAATATTTTTTATGACCTATGACCCTTTGAGGAAGCTAGACATATTTTTAAAAGAATGCTGCTGTATGTTTTAAACAAAATGTGATATATGAAATAGTAAGGTATGAATTTCTTCCCAACAACTCATTGACCCCGAAGTATTTGATAATCTCACGAGTATGAGTCTAACTGCATTAACATGAAGTACTCACTCATCTATGTCCTAAATATGCTTTAGGTCCCTTGGTAGTTTTCTGTGGTTTTGAAGTCATGGCTTATTGTTTGGGCTAGTGGTGAGTAAGAACAAAGACATGAACTTAAATTATAAAGAAGTCTAAATTTCTTAATGGCATGAGTAAAATGTAAGTGAAGTTTGGTTTCTAGGATGGTGTCTTTTATATTTCTGTGATGTATCTAAAGAAAGAAAACAAATTCACTGCACACTAGCTTTCTAAATTTTGAACAATGGATGAAGAATCAAAAGCCTCATTTTCATAGCCTGACAGAGAGGATAGACATTATCAAGGAGAGTGAATGGGCAATGAAAGTCATGCTACTAATCATGCACATGCTCAGATTTATCAGCCTCTGTGGAGTCACTTTCTAAGTCCCCACAGATCTGCGTGCCACTGGAACAATGATAATGAGTTTCTATTACCTGTTGTAAATGGCATGAAGTAGTCACTTTTGTTAAAATTTCCATTTCCATCTAGAAAGTGTCCAGAGTCAAACATCTCTGGGTTGGGGAACTCATTGCTGTCATGCAGCACTGATGAGAGTGATGTTATTACATTCATGACCTGCAACGACACACAAAAGAGTAACAAACAAGTAAGTTACAAAGAAATTATGCCATGTACAGAATACGGGAAATAACATAGTTCAATCTTCTACTCCATGAATAGGGTTAAGTATGAAGAGTATATGGGACATTTCTAACAGATAGAGCAAAGAAAGAGTATGAGACCAGTGACAGTGATGGTGCTAAAGTGTCTTCAGTCCAATTTACGACAGTATTTGATAACTGAAGTCATCATCTGTAAAGGAATTTTAATCCAGAAAAATGGCTGCTCTGGCAAGAGATGATAGATATACAAACACCTTCTAGGTCTTTGTGATCTGGCTGGAATACAGATGTACCTTTAATTCCAGAATACAAAGGCAAGCAAACCTCTGTGTTCAAGGCCAGTATGGTACAAAGATTGTTTCAGATAAAGAAGCATAGGTCCAGACATGGTGGCACACATCTTTAATCATAGCCCTCAGAAGAGAGACTAGTAAAGCTCTGAGCTCTAGGCAATCCGTTCAAATAACTCAGTGAGCTGAAGGCAGGGTAAGAGTCTCCATCTGCTACCGAATGCTAAGGCTGTGCCACAGCTCTCTACATCCAAATCCTGCCTGGAGAAAACTGGTCTCCCAGGAATGCTGACACATATAAGAGCACAGGCTTACAGGCCCATAAGAGAAACAAAATCCAACCAGAGACAGCAAGACCAAGTAAAATCAGAGTTAACCAGATTGTGAGAAGCAAGTGCAAGAACCTAAGCATCAGAAATAAAGGCTACTTGGCATCATCAGAATTCAGTTCTTTCACTACAGCAAGCTCTGTATACCAACACTTTGGAAAAACACAATTTGAATTTAAAATCACATCTTATGATGATAACATAGAACTTCAAGAAGGAAATAAATAACTCCCCTAAAGAAATACTAGATAACACAAGTACACAGGTGAAGCACTTAAAGAGTAAACTCAAAAATACCTTAAAGAATTACAGGAAAACACAACCAAGCAGGTGACAGAATTGAACAAAATCATCCAGGATCTAAATGTGAAAATAGAAACAACAAAGAAATCACAAAGGAACACAAAACTGGAGATAGAAAACCTAGGGAAAAAATCAGGAGTCATAGACACATCACCAACAGAATACAAGAGATAGAAGAGAGAATCTCAGGAGCACAAGATACCATAGCAAACATTAACACAACAGTCAAAGAAAATGCAGAATGCAAAAAGTTACTAACAAAAAAGACCCAGGAAATATCAATTACCATGGACAAACCAAGATATTCCATGACAAAACCACGTTTACACAATATCTTTCCACAAATCCAGCCCAACAAAGGATAATAGATGGAAAAGTCCAACATAAGAATGGAAATTAAACCCTAGAAAGTAATGTTCTTTCAACATACTCAAAAGAAAACAGCCAAACAAATCTAATTCCAACTATACCAACAAAAATAACAAGAAGCAACAATCACTTTTCCTTAATGCCTCTTAACATTAATAGATGCAATTACACCAATAAAAAGGCATACACTAAGAGACTGAAAACCTAAACAGGACCAAGAATATTGCTGTATACAGGAAATGCACCTCAGTGTCAACAAAAGACAGTACCTCAGAGTAAAATGTTGGAAAATAATTTGCAAGCAAAAGGACCCAAGATACAAGCTAGAGTAGCCATTCTAATATCAAATAAAATCAACTTTTAACCAAAATTGTACAAAAGATAAGGGAGGACATTTCATACTCATCAAAAGAAAAAATCTACCAAGATGAACTTTCACTTCTGAACATCAATGCTCCAAATGCAAGGGTACCCACTGTGGGAAGAGGTTCCACTCTCATTACGGCTCCACAGATACAAGATGACACTTGGCATAGGCATTGCTTGAGACCATATATGGCATGCCCGCGCTGAGAGGTATGGCTACCTGATTGCCTTACCTAGCGTCATTGAGTGTGACCAATTAATAGTGACATCATGGCAGCTGCTGACAGGTTTAAGGCAATGCTTATGAGGGGTTACAGGAGCGGAGGAGAGAGGAGAAGAGAAAGATCACTGTACAGGGATAGCTGAATAAACCGTTAGAAGAATACAGTTGCTGTTGCCTTATTCCGCTGGTCGGACGTGGGTAGCGACAAGGCTCCCCCTTTTTTTGTTTTATGCAAGCAGAAGGACATAGAGGTCTGACCCCCTGTATTTGAGGGGAGATTGTCAACCCCATTTTCACCACCTGCCGTCTACAGTATGGTTACCATGGGCGACCCAACCTGATGCCATTTTCCAGGGGACAGGAACTAGGGCAAAACCTATATGCAGTCAGACATATGTCCGAGGGCGTACAGTGCCCTCTGCGGTGCTACGCACTACATTCTGCTCCGTGTTACAACTTGGAGCTCTTCTTAGCCAGATTTGCAGGGACTGGCCTCCTTCAAGAGCAGCAAATGCTTGAAGAATCATGGCATTAGCGTTGCGCTGTTGCATACACATCTTCAGAATGGACCATAATGCTAGGCAACTGACAATAATAAGGCAAGTTGCTAAGGCCCCAATTCCCACCCATTCTTTTAGGTGGTTTATTGCAGTTTGGATCCAGGAGGCCAGGTCCTCAGCAACAGACAGGTCAGCACGGGTGGAATTTACATGCACTATGGCTAGCCGCAGCTTCTACATCAAGCCGTCCAATTTCCTGTAAAATACTGAGACAAATTTCTAGACAAATGAATTGCTTAACTTGCATATTCATATTTTACAGATGTCACACAAAGACCTGTATTTTTCCACTGACTGCCCAACTGAGCTAACTGCATTAACACATCCACTTGTTCTTGTACCAGATCAACTCTCTGGTTCAGTGATAAAATTCCAGCTTTAAGCTGGCTGTTGATATTGCTTTGAGTATCTAAGGCTTGCGCCACAGAAGCAGAAATATTAATTCCATTTAAAACTAGCATTCCCTATATAACCCCCCATAAGCATACTCACAGGGAATAAATCAGTACAACTACCATTAATACCACAAAAAAGCTGTAAATCAAAGGGATTACTTGCCACACTCTGAGTTGGATTTTGATATGTCCAATTGTATCCAGAAAAGGAGCCATTATGGCTGGCACTTATATAGGGGGAGAAGGTATAAAACCCTCTCACGGCCCAACCTGTAATAGCTCTAACGCCTTGGATCCTTTTTTAAGTTCCTTCTGACATGTTCCTTCTTTGTCCTGGATGCAGCTACGCACCAACTTCCACATAGAGCGGACACCACTTTTTAACTCCCCTTGCTCCCATACAAGATCAAGATCCCTCCCAAGCTTACCCCAGCTTCTAAGTGTCAAGTGACCTGAAACAGCAAACCATGGGGCCACTTTATCAATTTCTTGTAAAAATCTTTCTAATATAAAGGAGTTTATTCCCATCCCTTTGGCTTTTAAAAGCTATTTCAGGGCAAGAAAAATTGGGTGACTCTGTGAAGTTCCCATATAAACTGTGTTTGTCTGAAAAACCAGAATTTTATCGGCTACTTTTACTTTTGCACTATCGTCTCCTCCGAGAGCCTGACTTGTCCCACTAACCGGGAACCTACTTTCACTTTCAGCTTTTCACTCTCAACTGTCCCTTTCAACTTTCCCTCTAAGCTGTCACTTTCAACTATCACTTTCAACTTGTCCCTATACCGGGAACTTATCTTCTCTCCTAACCTAGAACTTAACTTGTCCCACTTACCTGTGAACTTACCCAGTCGACTGTCCAGAAGCCGCAAGAAATTCTGAACATGTCCCAAGAGGTTTCTGTGTTCCCCAGTATCTGCATCACTTGTCGCTACCCACATCTGACCAGTTGCAACTGCAACCGTGTTCTTCTTCTAAAGGTTTATTCAGCTATCCCTGTACAGCGATCGCCCTCTTCTCCTTTCTCCTCCACTCCCGCAGCCCCTTACAAGCATTGCCTTAAACCTATCAGCAGCTGTCACAATGTCACTATTAATTGGTCACACTCAATGATGCGAAGTAAGGTAATCGGGTAGCCACACCACTCAGCACGGGAATGCCATATATGGTCTCAAGCAATGTCTATGCCAAGAATCATCTTGGTTTTTTTTTTCTATTGGATATTTTATTTACATTTCAGATGCCATCCTCTTTCCCCATTTTCCCTCCCTAGAAAACCCCTATCCCGTGCCCCCTTTTCCATTTTGCTTTTATACAATTTTTTAAATGTTAATCAAAGGCTTTTTAAGTATGGTAATGCTCAATCAGAAGTGTAACCCAATACCCAACCTAGATATGTAAACTATTTTTGACTGGTGGAGACACGTGAACTTCTGCCTCCATGCCCCCACTCTCTTTCTCTCTCTTTCTCTCTCTCATCATCTAGCTTCTCATCTACTTCATCTTCTCCTCTCCTTACTCCAACTTTTCCTCTCATTGCTCCTTTCCACTTAGCTCCTCCTACATATTACCCTACCTATTAAAAAAAAACTTTTCTCTCAAAATACAATTAGAGCATAATTATTCATATTTGTACCAGTGAGGTATAAGATAGTCTTAATAGCCAGTCCATCCTTTTGTTGACTAACCAGAAACTCTGTCATCTCTCTTGACTAAAACACTTAATTTTGAACCTGGCTTTTTCTTGGCTTTAGAATGAATGCCAGCTGAAAACCATCCACTCAGATATTTTCTCTCAAGGTAAATAGCCAGGATTGGCTATGAGACTATGGGTCTTCAATGCCGTCAGAAATCCAAAATGACTAAATTAACTGAACGTATGGGAAGCACTAAGCATAGCTTCTAAAACTTAGCCAATTTATAGAGACCGCTGAACACCTGGACAGCCCCTATACTGCCGAACGTTGGAGCATCAAATATGAAGCCTTCTGGCCCAAACTCATCTGACAGACTTTAGTGATGGAGAATTATTAAGGGCTGGTTACTCTGTCTAGGCAGATATAATCAGTCGACTATTCTGCAAGTGTGTCCTTTGTCTATAGATGGAGAGAGGCAATTCTTGCCTAGTGGCTTTCTCCACACAACTGGAGTAACTCTAAGGATGCTCAATTTCTTCTTAGAATACAAGACAGGAAGCTGTCAGGAGCAGACAGGTCTCTAATCAAAATGAACATTCCTATAGAAATATTTGTGACATCAATTCTATGGATTTCTGACATTTTGAAATCCAACTATCCATGTAAGGTAACCTGGACTGTTGTCTGTTAACTCCTCTCAGCTATTTCTAAATAAAATATAGAAAACACCCTAACAATAAACTCAAAGTCATGAATTTGCTATAGTCCCTTAACTCACAGGCTAATCATCCCAAATCAGTTTAAAAAGTTAAAGAAGGTCTAAACCTTGTATTTCTAAATGTGTTATACAGGCACAATGCCCATGAGAATATCAATATTCATTTTACTTTCATATGAATAAGAAGCTCATACCAATGGAAACCTTAAATTTCAAATCCAAGTGAACTTTGTACCATTTAAGAAATTATAAATTCATCTTGATACTAAATTATACAGATTTCTACCAATAGGTTATGGCTATGCAATAAATCCTAGCTAATCCTCCCTGTTCCAATAAAACCACTACTTTTTCCCAGAGAGACAGCCCAATATTAACCGCCTTAGTCCCCAAGCCCAGGGAATAGGGGCACTGACTCTTTAACTTCTTCAAGCTGATTATGGGCATTGAGATATTAGAAGAGGGGTGGGGGGAAGAGTACTTGATAAGCTTCTGATGCTGTGTCTTCACTGCAACCAGATGGAATTTCCAGACACCGGAGGTTTGAATAGGTCTGCTCGATTTTCTTGATGAGTAGATACACCAAGGCTGTGTATTGTGCAATATACAATTCTCTGGACAAGTTTTAGTATCAAGAAAAAAAAATTTTCCTAGAGGGCTGACATTTCTTTTTAAAGATGTTGGTTCTAACAACTTATTTCCCTTTTATGTAGTTGGTTATAATATTTACATTTCAAGTTTTATCCTCTTATCCCATTTCCCCCACCACCCAGGACCCCCTTATCCCATCACCCCTACTTATATCCCTTCTATGAGGCTGTGCTCGCACCTACCCCCACACCCCCACTACCCCCTCCTCACCCTCATATTCCCCCCCCATTCTGTTTTCGTTTTTCACGAGGCTAAGAATTTCCTCTCCCACCTATGGCCAACAAGGCTGTCCTCCCCTACATATACCGCTATAGTCGTAGGTCCCTCCCTATGTGCTCCCAGGCTGGTGGTTTAGACCCTGGGGGGCTCTGGTTGTTTGGTATTGTTGCTTTCCTCTTGGGGTCACAAATCCTTCCTGCTCCTTCAGTCTTCTAAGTTCTCCATTGGGAAACCCTTGATCATATCAGTGGTTAGCTGTGAGCATCATCCTCTGAATGTGTCAGTTTCTGGCAGATCTCAAAGGAGACAGCTATATCATGTTCTTGACAGCATGCACTTCCAGCCATTCACATCAGTGTCTAGCTTAGGTGACAGTACATTGGATGGAAGACCAGGTGGAATGGTTTCCTGATGGCTCCTCTTTCAGTTTCTGTCGCAAGTTTTGTGTCCATAATTGCTCCCTTGAGTATTTTTGTTACTGATTCTAAGTAGAACTGAGGCGTCCCCTCTTGGTCTTTCTTCTTCATGAGCTTCATTTGGTCTGTGGGTTGAGTCTTAGTTATTCTAAGTTTTGGGGCTAACATCTGCTTAACAGTGAGTAAATGCCATGTGTGTTCTTTTGTGATTGGGTTAACTCACTCAGGGTGATAATTTCTCTATCCATCCATTTAACAATAAATCTCTCTAATTCATTATTTTTAACGGTGGAGTAATACTCCATTCTATAGATGTACCACATTTTTTGTATCTATTCCTCTGTTGAGGGGCATCTTGGTTCTTTCCAGCTTCTGGCTATTATAAATAAGGCTGCTATGAAAATAGTGGGGCATATGTCCTTTTATATGTTGGAGCATCTTCTGGGTATATGCCCAGGAGTGGTATAGCTGGATCCTCAGGCAATGCTATGTCCAGTTTTCTGAGAAACCGCCAGACTGATTTCCGGAGTGATTGTACCAGCTTGCAATTCCACCAACAATGGAGAATTGTTCCTCTTTCTCCGCATCCTCGCCAGCATCTACTATCACCTGAGTTTTTGATCTTAGCCATTCTGACTAATGTGAGGTGGTATCTCAGGGTTGTTTTGATTTGTATTTCCCTGATGACTAAGGATGTTGAGCATTTCTTAAGGTGCTTCTCAGCCATTTGAGTTTCCTCTGTTGAGAATTCTTTGTTTAGCTCTGTTCCCCAATTTTTAATAGGGTTATATGGTTTTCTGAACTACAATTTCTTGAGTTCTTTGTATATCTTGGATATTAGCTCTCTATCGGATGTGGGATTGGTTAAGATCTTTTCCCAATCTGTTGGTTGCCGTTTTGTCTTATTGACAATATCCTTTGACTTACAGAAGCTTTGCAATTTTATGAGGTCCCATTTGTCAATTCTTGATCTTAGAGCATAAGCTAAGTGTTCTGTTCAGAAACTATTCCCCTGTGCCTAGGTATAAAAGGGTCTTCACCACCTTCTCTTCTTTTAGTTTCAGTGTATCTGGTTTTAAGTGAAGATCTTTTATTCCCTTGTATTTGAGCTTTGTACAAGGAGATATGAATGGATCAATTTGCATTTTTCTACATGTTGACCTCCAGTTGAACCAGCACCATTTGCTCAAAATGCTGTCCTTTTTCCACTGGATGGTTTTAGCTCCTTTGTCAAAGATCAAGTGACCATAGGTATGTGAGCTCATTTCTGGGTCTTCAATTCTATCCCATTGATCTTTCTGCCTGTATCTGTACCAATACCATGCAGTTTTTATTACTATTGCCCTGTAGTACAATTTGAGGTCAGGGATGGTGATTCCCCCAGAAGTTCTTTTGTTGTTGAGAGTAGTTCTCACTATCCTGGGTTTTTTGTTGTTCCAAATAAATTTGCAAATTGCTCTTTCTATCTCTATGAAGAATTGATTTGGAATTTTGATGAGGTTTGCATTGAATCTATAGATTGCTTTTGGCAAGATGGCCATTTTTACTAAATTAATCCTGCCAATCCAGGACCATGGGAGATCTTTCCATCTTCTGAGGTCTTCTTCTATTTCTTTCTTCAGAGACTTGAAGTTCTTGTCATACCGATCTTTCACTTGCTTGGTTAGGTTTACTCCAAGATATTTTATATTGTTTGTGACTATTGTGAAGCGTGTCATTTCCCTAATATCTTTCTCAGCCTGTTTATCATTTGAGTATAGGAAGGCTACTAATTTGTTTGAGCTGATTTTATATCCAGTCAATTTACTGAAGTTGTTTATCAGGTTTTGGAGTTCTCTGATGGGAATTTTAGTGTCACTTATGTATACTAACATATCATCTGCAAATAGAGAAATTTTTACTTCTACCTTTCCTATTTGTATCCCTTTGACTTCCTTTTGTTGTCTATTTGTTCTAGATAGGACTTCCAGTACTATATTGAAGATAAGGTGAGAGTGGACAGCCTTGTCTAGTCCCTGATCTTAGTGGGATTGCTTCCAGTTTCTCTTCATTTAGTTTGATGTTGGCTACTGGCTTGTTGTATATTGCTTTTATTACATTTAGGTATGGACTTTGAATTTCTGCTCTTTCCAAGACTTTTAACCTGAAGGGATGTTCAATTTCATCAAATGCTTTCTCAGCATCCAGTGAGATGATCATGTGGTTTTTTTCTTTGAGTTTATTTATGTTGTTGATTACATGGATGGATTTTCGAATATTGAACCATCCCTGCATTCCTGGGATAAAGCCTCCTTGATCATGATGGATGATTGCTTTAATGTGTTCTTGGATTCGGTTTGCGAGAATTTTATTGAGTATTTTTGCATCAATATTCATACGAGAGATTGTTCTGTAGTTCTCTTTCTTTGTTGGGTCTTTGTGAGGCTTTGGTATGAGCGTAATTGTAGTTTCATAGAACGAATTGGGTATTGTTCCTTCTGTTACTATTCTGTGGAATAGTTTGAAGAGAATTGGTATTATGTCTTCCTGGAAGGTCTGGTAGAATTCTGCACTAAAACCATCTGGCCCTGGAATTTACTTGGTGAGAAGATTTTTAATGACTGCTTCTATTTCTTTAGGGGTTATGTGGCTGTTTAGATGGTTTTCTTCTCCTCCTTTAACTTTGGTACCTGGTATCTATCTAGAAAACTGTCCATTTCATCCAGATTTTCAAATTTTGTTGAGTCTAGGCCTTTGTAGTAGGATCTAAAGATTTTTTTAATTTCCTGTTTCTGTTGCTATGTCTCCCTTTTCAGTTCCAATTTTATTGATTTGAGTGCTGTCTCTGTGTCCTTTGGTTTGTCTGGCTAAGGGTTTGTCCATCTTGTTGATTTTCTCAAAGAACCAGCTCCTGGTTTTGTTGACATTTTGTATAGTTCTTTCTGTTTCAACTTGGTTGATTTCACCCTGAGTTGGATTATTTCCTGCCATCTACTCCTCTTGGGTATATTAGCTTCTTTTTGTTCTAACACTTTCAGTTGTGCTGTCAAGTTGTTACTGTATGCTCTTTCAATTTTCTTTTTGTGGGCACTTAGAGCTATGATTTTTTCCTATTAGTACTGCTTTCATGGAGTCCCATAAATATTGATATGATGTGTCCTCATTTTCATTTAAATCTAAAAAGTCTTTAATTTCTTTCTTTATTTTTTCCTTGTCCAAGTCATCATTGAGTAGGGCATTGTTCAGTTTCTACGTGTATATGAGCTTTCATTTGTTTTTGTCCATGTCAAAGACAAATCTTAGTCCATGGTTGTCTTATAGGGTATCTTTTTGTGTCTGTTGAGGCCTGTTTTGTGACCAATTATATGGTCTATTTTGGAGAAGGTACAATGAGGTGCTTAGAAAAAGGTATATTCTTTTGTTTTAGGATGAAAAATTCTATAGATGTCAGTTAAGTCCAATTGGTTCATAACTTCTGTTAGTTTCATTGTGTCTTGGTTTAGTTTCTGTTTCCACGATCTGTCCATAGCTGAGAGTGGGGTGCTGAAATCTCCCACTA
Organism: Rhabdomys dilectus; assembly: GCA_019844195.1. NCBI lineage: Eukaryota > Metazoa > Chordata > Mammalia > Rodentia > Muridae > Rhabdomys > Rhabdomys dilectus. Next base: position 140,892 of record JADRCG010010228.1, read on the forward strand.
TTACTGTGTGAGGTGCAATGTATGCTTTAAGCTTTAGTAAAGTTTCTTTTATGTATGTGGGTGCCCTTGCATTTGGGGCATAGATGTTCAGAAGTGCAAGTTCCTCTTGGTACATTTTTCCTTTGATGAATATGAAGTGACCTTCTTTGTCTTTTTTGACTACTTTTGGTTGAAAATTGATTTTATTTGATATTAGAATGGCTACTCCAGATTGTTTCTTGGGGCCATTTGCTTGGAAGATTGTTTTCCAACCTTTTACTCTGAGGTACTGTCTGTCTTTCTCACAGAGGTACATTTCCTGTATGCAGCAAAATGTTGGGTCCTGTTTATGTATCCAATCTGATAGTCCACATCTTTTACTGGAGAATTGAGTCCATTCATATTAAGAGATATTAAGGAAAAATGAGTGTTGTTTCCTGTTATTTTTATTAGCAGTGGAGTTATGTTTGTATAGCTACCTTTTTTGGGGTTGTTGGAGGATTACTTTCTTGTTTTTTCTAGGTTGCAGTTTCCCTCCTTGTGTTGGAGTTTTCCTCCAATTATCCTTTGAAGTGCTGGATTTGTGATAAGATATTGTGTAAATTTGGATTTGTCATGAAATATTTTGGTTTCCCCATCAATATTGATTGAGAGTTTTGCTGGGTATAGTAGTCTGGGCTGGCATTTGTGTTCTCTTAGGGTCTGTATGATATCAGTCCAGTATCTTCTGGCTTTTTTTTCTTCTGGTGAGAAATCTGGTGTAATTCTTATAGGTCTGCCTTTATATGTTACTTGCCTTTTCCCTTACTGCTTTTAGTATCTTCTCTTTGTTTTGTATATTTGATGTTTTGATTATTATGTGATGAGAAGTATTTCTTTTTTGGTCTAGTCTATTTGGGGTTCTGTAGGCTTCTTGTATATTTAAGGACATCTCTTTCTTTCAGTTAGGGATGTTTTCCTCTATAATTTTGTTGAAGATATTTACTGGCCATTTAAGTTAAGAGTCTTCACCCTCATCTATACCTATTATCTTTAGGTTTGGTCTTCTCATTGTGTCCTGGATTTCCTGGATGTTTTGTGTTAGGAGCTTTTTGCATTTCACATTTTCTTTGACCATTGTGTCTGTTTTCCATGGTATCTTCTGCGCATGAGATTCTCTCTTCTATGTCTTGTATTCTGTTGGTGATGCTTGCATCTATGACTCCTGATCTTTTTCCTAGGTTTTCTATCTCTAGGATGTAGGAAGCCATGTAACCCGTGACAGCATCCGCTATTGGAACATAGCGCTTGCAAAACCGCGCATGTGCAGTGGCAAAGGACCGCCTAGTTTCCGCCCAACCCGGGGCATCATATCCGCCATTGGACTGCGCATGTGCAGTGGCAGAGGAACATGGGAATTGAGCAAGCAGCCAATCAGAATTGTCCACCCAAAGGGGTATATAAGGCGGGGCCATGTTCAACTCGGTCTCTCTCTCCTTCATGCATGGGAAATAAACACGTGTTGCGGAAGAATCCTGTGTGTCCGCCTGAGTTCCTGCTGGCAGGAAGATCACGCGAATTACAACTGGTGCCAAAACCCAGGAACCCAACATCACCAGTACCAAGAGAGCCTTCGTTCGCGGAGAGGATTCAGAACCACAACACAAGAGATAAGCTCTGAGAGACATGTTTGGTCTTGAATTATTTCATCCCCCCCCAATGGATCAGAGCTCCGGTAGCCTTAGCTACTGCATTAGCAGTGCTTGCACTCTTCTTTTTGGTTTTACAGGATGGGAAAAACCACTCAATGGATATATCAGGGAAACAAGAACTAAACAGGGACACAATGAAACTGACAGACATTATGATTCAAATGGATTTAGCAGATATCTATAGAACATTTAAACCTAAAAGAAAAGAATATATGTTCTTCTCAGCACCTCATGATACATTCTCCAAAATTGACCATAAAATTGGTCAAAAAATAGCCTCAGTAGATACAAAAAGATTGAAATAATCCCATGCATCCTACCAGATCACCATGAACTAAGGCTGGTCTCCAGTAATAACAAAAACAATAGAAAGCCCACATATACATGGAAGATGAACAACTCTCTACTCAATGATAAATTTGTCAAGGAAGAATCAAGAAAAAGAAATTAAAGACTTCTTGGAATTTAAAGAAAATGAAGGCACATCATACCAAAACTTTGTAACACAATGAAAAGAGTACTAAGAGTACAACTCATAACTCTGAGTGCCTCCAAAAAGAAACTGGAGAAAGCATACACTGGCAGCTTCATAGCACACTTGAAAGCTCTAGAAGAAAAAGAAACAAATACACACAAGAGGAGTAGACAGTAAGAAATATTCAAACTAAGGGTTGAAATCAACCAAGGAGAAACAAAAAAGAACTATAAAAAGAGTCAACAAATCCACGAGATAGTTCTTTGAGAAAATCAACAAGATAGATAAACCAATAACCAGAATAACCAGAGAGCATAGAGACAGTATCCAAATGAACAAAATCAGAAATTAAAAGAAAGACATAACAACAGAAACTGGGGAAATTTAAAAAAATTATCAGTTCCTACTACAAAAGCATATATTCAACAAAACTGGAAAATTTGGGGAAAAATGGACAATTTTCTAGACAGATGTCATACCAAAGTTAAATAACCATCAGATAAACCATCTAAACAGTATCATAACGTTACCCTAATGAAATAGACACAGTCATTAAAAGTCTCCCTGACAAATACAGAGGCTAATGCTCACAGCCAAACCACTGGACTGAGCATGGGAATCTCAATAGAAGAGTTAGAGAAAGAACTAAAAGAGCTAAAGGGGGTTGTAACCCCATAGGAAGAACAACAATATCAAACAAGGAGAACCCCAGAGCTTCCAGGGACTAAACCACCAACCAAACAGTGCACATGAATGGACCCATGGCTCCAACCACACATGCACCAGAGAATGGCATTGTCTGGTATTAACAGGAAAAGAGGCCCTAGGTCCTGTAAAGGCTTGATTCCCCAGTGTAGGGGAATGCCAGTGCAGTAAGTTGGGAGTGGGTGAGTGGGAGGGAGACTACCCTAATAGAAGCAGGGAGAGAGGAATTAGATAAGAGGGTTCCAGAGGGGAAACTGGGAAAGAGGACAACATTTGAAATGTAAATACATAAAATATCCAATAAAAAAGGCAGGGGAAAGGAGTGGAGTTCACTGGCACTTCAATTTGTGGAGTTCAGGAGTTTTTACATAGACAGATTTAAGAAGACTGGGTTAAAAAGAGAACAAGTAAGACACATATAAAGACAGCATCAGAGAATAAGAAAGAGCCAGAGTATTAGTATAGATTGCCAGAGTTAGTTTGAGGCCAAGCAGAGTAATTTATTAGGAATCTGGAGAAGTCAAATTGAATCCATTAGTTTAGAGAGGAGTTTCAGCCAAAAGAACTGAGTTAAACCAGCCAACCAGTGTTCAAAAAGAACTAGAAAGGATGATCTTATTCAGCAGTAAGCCTACATAACAATTACATCAGATAAATAAAGTCAAACTTACAAAAGTCATATCAAAAACTTAATTCATTACAACCAAACTAGTATAATTCCATAGATGCAGGCATGATTCTATGCAGAAGATGAAAACACTCTTCACATACTCATGAGAAAAACATTATATCCAATTCAAAGATATAAATGCTATGTGTTTTCTCTCACTTGAGAGTCTTAACTTAAATCATGTGTTACTTTGTTTTTAACTTACATTATATGTGAAAGCAAGGTAGCTAAATGCAGATCATTGTCAATGGAGGATGGGTGAAGAGTAGTAAAATATGGGTGAAATGAAAGTAGAAAGAAAAATACTGGGTGCAGGATTCAAGAAGGTAGTGAAGTGATATGAATGTGAAAGTGGGCAGCAAGATGAAGGTTTAAACAAAATTCAAGGAAAGTAAGTAGTTATGTGAGAATATACATAGGATCTCTACATGGGGATTTTACAGTTCAAATAAAGTGAAGGCTTAAACAAAACCAAGGTATTTAAGAAGTTATGTGGTATAACATAGCATCCCTTGTGGGAGTCTCACAGTCCAATTGAAAAGTACATAATAAAGGCAGATAATTGCACATTTGTACTATCAAAGAATAGGGTGAGTATACTAGGAGTGAAAAGTTTAAGCATGGATAGAGAATAAGGAAAAAATAAGTAAGAGGTAATGTTCAATCATATCCTCAATTCTCAGGGATCATCATGAAAGAGTGGGCATAAAAAATGTAAGAATCAAAGAAAAATTACGAATCAGAAGAATGGAACAAAGAGCACTGAGGTGCAGCAGAGAAGAAAAAAGCTTACCTTGGGGATGAGGTAATTTCTGAACTTAATATCACAGGTCACTGCATGTGGCAGGTTGGTAGGGAGAAGGTCAATGAACCTCTGGACCTCATAAATCATGGCATCTATATAGGGCATGTGGCTCCTGTCCTGCATGCAAAGACTGCGATGTTTGATCAATGAAAATTTGAATAACTAAATCCTGAAATTCAGCACATTGTTAATGAAGTAACAAGAAGTATGTGTGTGTGTGCATGTACGTGTGCATGTATGTTTGCTTTATTTATTTGCAGATGTCTTTTAGTATATGCGATGTAATTGTAACTCCCATTTTTTATTCTTTTTTACAACAGAAGATAATAGATATGTAAGTGGGTATAGAGGAAACATTAATTATTTACAAATGCTTTAATATATTAAAAGCAATTCTGAACTTGTCCTGTCTTGAGCATCATATCACATCAAGTTCCATACACACATGCACATGCACACACAATATTGTTTTAAAAGATATTGTAGTTTGACAAAAGTTTAGTTTTATCTCATTGTTTTTTATCAGACTATGATATGATGGTTACTTGTGTTGTTTTCCTATTTGATATACTTACTTAATCTTATTTTATTTGCTATTATAAGTACATACTGATATATCATAACAGCTCTTTGTAACATAGTGGTATGAATCTATATGTAGCATCTCTGCATGACTTACTGTACTCCAGGACATAAAATGTATTTACAATGCTATTGAGGCCGTTTTTATGCACCATGTAGTCAAATATAGTTATAAGCATTTTACTTCTTTTCCACCTTGCTTTTTACTCTGACCAACCAGCTAAAGTCCAGAAAGAAATTGATCAAATTTGGGTATGGACCTACCTCAAGATTAGCTGTGCCATTCTTGGGCATATACCCAAAAGTTGTTCCATCTTATCACACAGACACTTGCTCAACTATATTCATAGCAGTTTTTTCATACTAACCAGAAAATGGGAACAACCTAGATATCCCTCAAATGAAGAATGAATTTCTTAAAATGTGATACAAAATAGATTATTTTTTAATGACATCATGAGATTTTCAGGCAAATGAATGGAACTAGAAAAATCATCCTACATATGGTAACTCAGACACAAAAAAACAAATATGATGTGTGTTCATTAATAAGTGAATACTAGTTATTAACTAAATGATAACCAAGCTACAATCTGGAGACTTAAATTAGATAAAAAGGAGGGCTCTAGGTGATACACATGGGTCTCCCTAGAAGAGAAAATTAAAATAAAACTTTATGGGTGAACTGGGAACCCTTGGAATGGGTTTAGGAAGGATTATGTGGGGGTAGGGGAAGAGAATGTGAAGAAAAACAGCTGGAACTGGGGTTCATTATGGGAGAATAGAAACAGTGCAGTGTAAACTACCTGGAATCTATGAGGATAATTGTTGTGAGTACACATAGTTACAGAGGATACAAACTCTGAAATGGCCATCTTTTATAGCCTGGTAAGGTTTCCAGTGGTGACATTGGGTGGCATTTGGTTGAGTTGTTGACTGAAGGTATGCTCTGGAGATTGTTAAACAACCCAAGTTGATGCTAGGACAACTCACTCTGAAACTTGGCAGTGGGTCCCCATTGCCAAGGACAACATCCATAAAGCTTATTGAAAGTGAAGAGGTTGAGCTGGTGTGAGCATGGAACGTTCACTTCTATATTCTAGTCTCTGTGGTGTGAGAAGATACTCTGCATACTACAGAAAAAGAAACCTGAGCACCAACCAATCCTGCCTCAAAATGCTTGACCTACAATCTGTTCAGTCTGCAAGATGTGCTGGGGCAATGGTGGTGCAGAATTTAACTTAAAGCAACCACACCATAAGATAGACCCCAAGTACAACACTGCCTAAATGTCCAGAAACCACACACTGGATAACCCAAACACAAGTGGAAAATCAATAAAATAATTTTTTATGGTCTTCTGCTATACTCATAGATCAATGCCTTGTCCAGTCACCATCAGAGAGGTTTCCTCCACCAGCTGATGGGAGTGGGTATAGATACCCATAGACAGATAAATGCAGAAAAAGAGTCTAAGTCAAAGATCTCCATCAGGCCTCTGCTATCAGAAATCAGAAAAATATAGAGACAATCTTTTGTGTGCTGAATAGAAGAATCACCTGTCAATAAAATTTGGGTGACCTATTAGCTGAGGCAGAAAATAGGAGGTGACAGTTCTGGTAGGAGGAAAGGAACTATGGCATAAAGTCAGACACAGGAACAGATTCACCCTGAAATCTGAGAAGATAGACACATGAAACTGAGGAGAGGTAACCAACCATATGGCACACAGACAATAGAATAAATGGGTTATAAGTTGTGAGCTAGATGGGAAATGAACCAAAACTTATGGCCTAGGCATTATTTCATGAATAGTTAAGTCTCAGTGTCATTATTTCTGGGAACAAAGGGGCAAGATGGAAAAGATCATGGCTACATGGAACTCCATGGAAGTTGGGGAGAAAAGATTGTGGAAATGAGAGGGGATGGAGGACACCAGGAGAACATGACCAACAGAATCAACTAAGAAGGGCTTATCCTGCATGAGTCTACACCAGATCCTCTGCATCTATGGTATGGGCTATTAGTTTTGTTTTTGTGGAACTCATAACAGTGGTAGCTGGTGGGTTTCTGGGTCTATTACCTGTTCTTAGAAACCATTTTCTCCTTGAGAGGCTTCACTATCAGGATTTTTTCCTTACTTTATTGTATCATGTTTTGTAATGCTTGGTTGATGTCTCCTAGAGGCCTTCTGTTGCTGAAGAGAAATGGAGGGAGAATGATCCTGGGAGAAAGAGTAGGTGGGGAGAAACTGGGGGAGTAAAGGGAAGGAAACTGTGGTCAGGGTGCATTACAGTAGAGAAGAATTAAAAAAAAAGGAAAAAATAAGGAAGGGAGGAAGGAAAGAAGAAACCTATATAATTAATAATTCTATGTCTTGGAAAACACAAGTCCATATTTGTCATTAATAGAAATAGAAGCATTATTATGTCCTATGTAAATAGGAAGCTATTTAAATTCCAAGAGAAACACTGAATGCAGTCTCTTCACCACATGAAAAAAATTAAAAAGAAAAAAAGAATGTCAGTGTTATCCCCTTCCAACATGCTGTTACTACAGATATTATCACTACAATTTTACATTATCTACCACATGTTGCATCATCATTTTACTTTGATACATAAATATTAGAGTAATAGTAATAATTTTCATTTATGAACATCCTATAATTGCCCACTCAGTTAGTAAACAGATGGAAGTTAACTATTAAATCTACATATTCAGCATTTACATGTATATCACATTATAAAATATAGAACAGAAATATCACAATTTATATTCCAGTGTGCCAAATTTTAAATGCTAGAAATCTCAATATTTTTTTTTGAAATCACAAATTTTAACACTGTCTATTTTGTTTTTCACCATTAAATTAACACCCAGGTGACCATTTCAGCATCTACCTACAAGCTCTACTCATGGAAGTCCTGAATCAGGACCTCCAGCATTACTTCTTCTGTATTTTAAGTGATATCAAGATGTCTCCATCACCCAGACTGCTTTGCTGTCTACAAGCATTACAAAGAGAAACTTTCTAGTAGGTACAGCATATTCCAGAAGCAAGTTCTAACATATGCCACAACCTTGTTCCCAGAAAAGGGTGTGTTCAGACTGAAAAGAATTCTAATGGCAACTACTAAGCCCTGAATGAATAACATTTTTTTGTTCTTCTCATTTTTTTATATTGTTCAGACACATAGCTATTTTCTGGATATCAGATGGACACTCTTCACAGAAAACCTATTTGTTTGCTCATTCTGTGTACAGTGCATGGCTAAGAAAGGTGAAGGAAAACTTTAACTAATTCATTTGTTTTTCCTTCAGCCAGTAATTATAGGTATTAAGAAAGGAAAACTGCAACTTTGTCACATCATGATTTTCATTCTACTAAACAACCTCTAATGTTTAACTAGCCACACCATATTACCTCATATTATAATTTCTGACAATGACATGATTAACATGACTAGCCCATCAAGCTTAGGTTACAAGTTTTCCTATCCTCTGTTGTATACAGCATGCCTAGCCATGTTTTTCACTTAAACATTGGCCCATTTACGTCCCTTTGTGTGCTGCTGGGAAAACCACATGTATACTTACATTCCTCAGAGATTTACTGTTGTCCTTAAGATCTAGCTGAAGAATATTTCCAATGATGGGGAGAGTTGTGGGGCCAGGAGGAAGGTTTCTTCTCTGAGAATTCTGCCTCCATAGTGAATAGAGAAGCAGACATGTGAGCAGAAGTCCCAGAAACACACCTAGAACCATTATTTGCTTCTCTTCTTAAGATATTACTGTGCACGCAATCAAATCCTTATGTAAGAGAGACTGTTAATACATCTGTGAGTCTCTGATTGAAAACAGACCAACCAGAAACAACACTTAATCTCTCCTCCCAGAGGACTTTGTTCCAACATAGGGATTAAAGTAAAGTGCTGGCTCCTCTGCTCTCATTTATACACAACATATTCTGTAGATAGTGACTTAATCATAATGGATTGGGTTTGAAAACTTTACATGAAAAGGTTTTCTGATATGTAGCCACAATTGAAAAAGAAACAGTAAAGGTACTTCATGATAGAAAACTGGAAAGTTGTGAAAAATTCTGAATTCTCAAGTTAATGAGCACATGAGAACTTATAATATTAGAGTTTACTATTTTACATAACTACCAAATAAAAAGAAATTTTATATTGTAAAAAACGTTAACTATTCTTTCACAATAATACAAAAATTTACTTTTCAAATAATATACTAACATTAAAAAACAAATAAATATCAAATAAAATATCAAATATCATATACTGTGAATGGTAATATAATAAGCTTTTAATTAAACTGAGTATAATCTTATCATAAGATAAATTTTAAGACAGAACATAGATGATAATGAAATGTGTAATTATTTTTTAAAAATCAGTCCATGCTAATGCTGGCTACTCTCCTGTCCTCATACAGCAGTCTGCCCAACTTCTCACAGTTCACCTGCCTCTGAACCACTGGTATCTTTCCAGCATCTGCCCCCTGTGGCTAGCTGTTACAAATCCCCATAACCCAGTAAAATCAAAACTCCAGAGACTGGTAATTTATCAGTCAGATTCATAACAGTAAATTCTCAACTCAAAAAATGCCCATTAAAGAAATTCAAAACTCAACTGATATTGACACAAGATGCCCACTTAGATTTGACAAATTGTCCTACATTACGCTATTGCTCTTATATTATATTCATAGCTACCTGTAGCTGTTTCAAGCCATGTGGATTCAGTTCATCCTCTTCCTTCATCTTTCTCTGTCCTCACCTGTCTCTCCCCTATCCTCTCTCTCTAAAACTCTTACCTCACCTTTTTTTCATTGCCCAATCAGAGTATCTAGCCTTATATTTCACCTGTTCTCTCCTGTGTATCAACAGCAATCCACATGATAACATTTTGTATTTCAAATATGGAAAGGGACTTTCTGTCAGGAAACCTATCACTTGAACACAGCTCCAAGATCTTGAGTATATTTGAATTAGATTTGATAACCACTGTTATTCACTATTACTTACAACTCAGAATAATCCCATCAACTCAATCATATACCACAATAGAAATTACCCTATTATATTTCCTCTGCTCTTATTATAAAGCCAGAAATACCACATTAAATACATACCTTATATTACCTCAAGGTTAATAAATAGGATATTTTCACAAAACTAAAAAATTAAAATAAAAATCAATCTTGTTTTCTATAATGAAGAAAGACTGAAACTCAGTGAACAAGGTCACTACACCTTGGAAAGTTATAGGTTTCAAAATGTTACTAAGATATTTTAATTATATCATTTTCACAAACAAAATTAAATAATAGAAATACAATAGAAAGCAAACTCCGGAGCAGAACAACTGGGTGCAATAAAAGGTGAGTGTTGTACTTCAAATGTAAAAGACCCCCATGGGCTCATTTATTTGAATACACGGTTTTATTGAAAGCATAGTATTAAAGAACTAAGAATTCTTTGGGAAATAAAACTTTGTCAAAGGTAAAGGTTAATTTCTTAAGGTACTTGAGAAGGAGGTGAGGTTTTATACCCTGGATCTACTATTGATATATGATTTCTGTTCCAACAAACTGTGGAAATTGAAGGTCTCGCAGTAAGATACACTTGCCATCAAGTATTGCTTTTCCCTGTCCCTTTCCCTACATGGTGAGTTGAAACACTTCATTCTATGAAACAAAATAAACTTTTCCATCCACAGATCGTTTCTTGTCATGACACTCCTCACAATAGTCACAAATAATATAAAATATCTTGAAGTGAATCTAACTAACCAAGTGAAAGATCTGTATGACAAGAACTCAAATCTCTAAAGAAAGAAATTGAAGGTCTCAGAAGATGGAAAGGCCTCCCATGCTCTCGGATTGGCAGGATTAATTTAGTAAAGCTGGCTATCTTGCCAAAAGCAATCTACAGATTCAATTCAATCCTCATCAAAATTCCAAATCAATTCTTCATAGAGATAGAAAGAGAAATTTGCAAATACATTTGGAATGACAAAAAACCCAGGATTGCAAGAACTATTCTCAACAACCAGGATAGTGTGAACTATTCTCAACAATAAAAGAACTTCTGGGGGAATCACCATCCCTGACCTTAAATTGTACTACAGAGCAATAGTGATTAAAAATTGCATGGTATTGGTACAAAAACAGGCAGGAAGATAAACGGAACAGAATTGAAGATCCAGAAATGAACCCGTACACCAATGGTCACTTGATCTTTGACAAAGGAACTAAAAACCATCCAGTGGAAAAAGGACAGCATTTTCAACAAATGGTGCTAGTTCAACTGGAGGTCAGTATGTAAAAGAATGCAAATCAATCCATTTTTATTCCCTTTTACAAAGCTCAAGTCCAAGTAAATAAAGAATCCTCACATAAAACCAGATACACTAAAACTAACAGAAGAAAAGGTGGGGAAGACCCTTAAATACCTAGGCACAGGGGAAAAGTTCCTGAACAAAACACCAATGGCTTATGCTCTAAGATCAAGAATTGACAAATGGGACCTCATAAAATTGCAAAGCTTCTATAAGGCAAAGGACACTGTCAATAGAACAAAATAGCAACCAACAGATTAGGAGAAGATATTACCAATACTACATCCACTAGAGGGTTAATATCCAATATATACAAAGAACTCAAGAAATTATACTCCAGACAACCAAATAACCCTATTAAAAACCGATTAAGAACCCTATTATGGGGTACAGAGCTAAATAAAAAATTCTCAACTGAGGAAATTCGAATGGACAAGAAGCACCATAAAAATGCTCAGCATCCTTAGTCATCAGGGAAATGCAAATCAAAACAACCCTGAGATACCACCTCACACCAGTCAGAATGGCTAAGATCAAAAACTCAGGTGATAGTAGTTGCTGACGAGGATGTGGAGAAAGAGGAACACTCCTCCATTGTTGGTAGGATTGCAAGCTGGTGAAACCAGTCTGAAAATCAGTCTGGTGGTTCCTCAGAAAATTCACATAGCTCTACCTGAGGATCCAGCTATATCACTCCTGGGTATACACCCAGAATATGCTCCAACATATAACAAGGACATATGCTCCACTTATTAAATAGGTTATAAATAGCAACCTTATTTATAATAGCCAGAAGCTGGAAAGAACCCAGATATCCCTCAACAAAGGAATGGATACAAAAAAATGTGGTACATTTACACAATGGAGTATTACTCAGCTATTAAAAGTAATGAATTTGAAAAATTCTTAGGTAAATGGATGGAACTAGAAAATATCATCCTGAGTGAGGTAACCCAATCACAAAAGAACACACATGATATCTACTCACTGATAAGCGGATATTAGCCCAAAAGCTTGGAATAACCAAGACTCAACTCACAGACCACATGAAGAAGGAAGACCAAGTGTGCATGCTTCCGTCCTACTTAGAAGGAGCAGCAAAAATACTCAAGAGAGCAAATATGGAAATAAAGCATGGGATAGAAACTGAAGGAGGAGCCATATGGAGACCATTCCACCTGGGTATCCATCCCATGTGCAGTCACCAAATGTAGACACTGATGTGGATGACAGGAAGTGCATGCTGACAAGAGCCTGATATAGCTGTCTCCTTAAAGGTCTTCCAAAGACTGACACATTCAAGGGCAAATGCTCACAATTAACCACTGATCTGATCAAGGTTTTCCCAATGGAGAAGTTAGAGAGAAGATTGAAGGAGCAGAAAAGGTTGTGGCCCCATGAGGAGAGCAACAATACCAACCAACCAGAGCTCCCCAGGGTCTAAACCACCAACCTGGGACAACATAGGGAGGGACCCATGACTCTGTCTGTACATGAAGGGGAGGATGGCCTTGGCAGGCATAGGTGGGAGAGGAGATTTTTGGTCCCATGAAGGATGAACACAAAGTGGGGGGGGGATTTGAGGGTGGGGAGATGGGAGTGGGGTGTTAGGTGGGGGTACATCCTCATAGAAGCATGAGGAGGGGGGATGGGATAGGAGGTTCCTGGGTGGTGGGGGGAATGAGGATAAGGGGATAAAATCTGAAACGTAAATATAATATCCAAAATAAATAAATAAATAAATAAATAAATAAATAAATAAATAAAAGATGAGGAAGAATATTTCATATTCATCAAAGGAAAAATCTACAAAGATAAACTCTCAATTCTGAACACCTATGCCCAAATGCAAGGGCAACCACATTTGTAAAATAAATGTTACTAAAGCACACATTGCACCTTATACAATAATAGTGAGAGATTTCAACACCCCACTCTCATCAATGAACAGATCATGAAAAAAGAAACTAAACAGAGACACAATGAAAGTAACAGAAGTTATGAACCAAATGGATTTATCAGGTATTTATAAAACATTTTATTCTAAAAAAAAAGAAAAAAGAAAAAAGAAAGAATATACCTTCTCAGCACCTCATGATACCTTCTCTAAAACTGACCATATAATTAGTCACAAAACAGGCCTCAACAAATACAAAAGATTGAAATAACACCATGCATCTTATCAGATCACTATGGATTAAGTCTGGTCTTCAATGACAACAAAAACAACAGAAAGCCCACAAACATGTGGAAACTGAAAAACTCTCTGCTCAATGATAACTTGATCAGGGGAAAAATAAAGAAATTAAAAACTTTCTAGAATTTAATGAAAATGAAGGTATATAATGCCAAAACTTATGAAACACAATGAAATCACCACTAAAAAAGTCTCTTAGCCCTGAGTGCCTCCATAAAGAAATTGGAGAGATAATACACTAGTAGCTTAACAGCACATCTGAAAGCTCTAGAACAAAAAGAAGCAAATACACCCAAGAAGAGTAGATGGCAAGAAATAATCAAACTCAGGGGTAAAATTAACCAAGTAGAAATAAAGAGAACTATACAAAAAATCAACAAAACCAGGAGCTGCTTCTTTGAGAAATCAACAAGATAAACACTTAACAAAACTAAACAAAGGATACAGAAACAGCATTCTAATTTTAAAAATCAGAAATGAAAGGGGAGACATAACAACAGACACTGAAGAAATTTAAAGAATGATCAGGTCCTGCTACAAAAGCCTATACTCAAAAAAATGGAAAATATGAATGAAATGGACAATTTTCTATGCTGATGCCAGGTACCAAAGTTAAATCACTATCAAAAAAAAAACAAAAAAAAAAACATCTGAACAGTCCAATAACCCCTAAAGAAATAGAAGCAGTCATTAAAAATCTTCCAACCAAAAAAAGCCCAGGACCAGATGGTTTTAATGCAGAAGTTTATCAGACCTTCAAAGAAGACCTAATACCAATACTCTTCAAGCTATTCTAAAAGATAGAAACAGAAGGAACATTACATAATTTGTTCTATACAGCCACAGTTACTCTGATACCACAACCACACAAAGATCTAACAAAAAAACAGAATGTCTCACCCCTTTTCCTTGTGAATATCGATGCAAAACTATTCAATAAAATAAAATTCTCACAAATTGAATCCAAGAACATATCAAAATGATTATTCAGCATGATCATGTAGGCTTCATCCCAGTGATGCAGGGGTAGTTAAATATATGGAAACCCATCAATGTAATCTACTATATAAAAAAACTCAAAGGAAAAAAACATATAATCATCTCACTAGATGCTGAATAAGCATTAGACAAAATACAACAACCCTTCATGTTAAAAGTATTGGAGAGATCAGGAATTCAAGGCATATACAAAAGCATAATAAAAGCAATATATAGCAAACCAATAGCCAAAATTAAACTAAATGGAGAGAAACTTGAAGCACTCCTACTAAAATCTGGGACTAGACAAAGTTGCCCACACTCTCTCACTATCTATTCAATAAAGTACATGAAGTTCTAGCCAGACCAATTAGACAAGTAAAAGAATTCTAAGGGATACAAATTGGAAAGCAACAGTCAAAATATTACTATTTGCAGATGATATGATAGTATACTTTAACTGATTCCAAAAATTCTATCACAGAACTCCTAAAACTTATAAACAACTTCAGCAAAGTGGCTGGATATAAAATTAATTCAAACAAATCGGTAGCCTTTTTCTACTCAAAGTATGAGTGATCTGAAAAAGAAATTAGAGAAACGACATCCTTCAAAATAGTCATAAATAATATAAAATACCTTGGTGTGACTCTAACCAAGCAAGTGAAAGATCTGTATGACAAGAAATGCAAGTATCTGAAAAAGGAAGTAGAAGAAGATTTTAGAATATGGAAAGATCTCCCATGCTTATGGATTGGCCAGATAAACAAAGTAAAAATGGCCACTTTGTCAAAAGCAATCTACACATTCAATCCAATCCCCATCAAAATTTGATTTCAATTCTTCACAGAAGTAAAAAGAGCAATTCTCATTTATTTGAGACAGCAAAAACCAAGGATAGCAAAAACTATTCTCAACAATATAAGAACTTCTGAGAGAACCACCATCCCTGATCCCAAGCTATATTACAGAGAAATAGTTATAAAAATTGCATGATACTGATACAGAGACAGGCAGGTAGGTCAATGGAATAGAATTAAAGAATTAAACCCCCACAAACCTCTCATCACCTGAACTTGAACAAAAACTCCAAAACCATCCAGTGGAAAAAATGCAGCATATAAAACAAATAGTGCTGTCTCAAATGGTGGTTGGCATGTAGAGGAATGCAAATTGATCCATTCTTAACTCCTTGTACAAAGCTCAAGTCCAAGTGGATCAAGGACTTTCACATAAAACCAGATAAAATGAGACTAATAGAAAAGAGCCTGGAACACATCTGCACAGGAGAAATCTTCCTGAACAGAATGCCAATGGCTTATGCGCTAAGATAAAATATAGACAATGGAATTTCATTAAATTAAAAAGCTTCTGTAAGGCAAAGGACATTATCATCAGGACAAAACAGCAGTGTACAGATTGGAAAAGGATCTTTACTACTCCTACATCTGATAGAGGGCTAATAACCAAAATATACAAAGAACACAAGAAGGTAGACTCCAGAGAATCAAATAACTCTATTTTTAAAAAGAATACAAAGCTAAACAACGAATATTTAACTGAAGAATCTCAAATGGCCAAGAAACATCTAAGGTAAGGTTCAACATACTTAGTCATCAGGGAAATGAAAATCAAATAACCCTGAGATTCCACCTCACACCAGTCAAAATTGCTAAGGAAAAAACTCAGGTGACAACAAATGCTGGCAAGGATGTGGAAAAGAGGAACACTACTCCACTGCTAGTTAGATTGCAAGATGGTACAACCACTCTGGAAATAAGTAGAGCAGTTCCTCAGAAAATTTGACATTATACTACCTGAGGATGCAGCTATACCATTCCTGGGCATATACCCAATAGATGTTCCATCATATAACAAGAACATGGGCTTTTCTATGTTCACAGCAGCCTTATTTATAATGGCTAGAAGCTGGAAACAACCCAGATGTCTCTCAACAGAGGAATGGATACAGAAAACCTGCTATATTTACAGAATGGAGTACTACTCAGCTATTAAGATGACAACTTCACAAACTTTGTAGGCACATGGATGGAACATATCATGCTGAGTGAGTTAACCGAGACCCAAAAAAACATACCTGGTATGTACTCAGTGATAAGTGGATATTAGGCTCAAAAATCAGAATACCCATGATAAAACTCAAAGACTGTATGAAGCTTAACAAAAAGGAAGGCCAAAGTGTGGATGTTTCAAACTCACTTAAAAGGGTAAACAAAATAATCATGGGAGGCAGAGGGAGGGTAGAATCTAGGTGAAGGAGAGGAAGGGAGGGGAGAAGAAGGGACAGACCAGGCATAAGAAAAAACAGGAGAGAAGTCGAAAGGACCAGGAGAATGAATAGAAGTAGCAGTGGGTGGTGAAAAAATACAGGAGAACACAGGTAAAGAGGTAAAAGTCATTAAATGGAAAGCATAAAAGCACAATCAAAAAGGTGAAGGAATTGAGCAAAATATTCAGGATCTAATATGGAAATAGACACTTTAGATGAATCATAAATGGGGACAACCCTGGAAAGAGATCAGGAAATGGAAAGAACCTAGAAATGAGATCGAGGTTACACATTCAATCATCACAAACAGAATGCAAGAGATATAAGAGAAAATCTCAGGCAGCAAAGGTACCACAGAAGATATTGACACAACATTTAAAGAAAATACAAAGTGCAAAAAAGCTACTAATCCAAAACATCCAGGAAATTCAAGACACAATCAAAAGACCAAACCTAAAATAATAGGAATAGAAGAGAGTGAAGATTCCCAGTTCAAAGGACTAGAAAACACATTTGATATTCTTAACCATCAGAGAAATGAAAATCAAAAGGACTTTGAGATTCCATCTTACACCTGGTAGAATGGTTAATATCAAAAACATAAATGACAGCTTATGCTGCCAAAAATGTGGAACACATGGAACTCTCCTCAGTTGTTGGTAGAAATGGAAACGTGTACAACCACTGTAGAAATCAATATGGAAGTTTCTCAGAAAACTGGGACTCAATCTACATCAAGATTCCACTATACCACTCCTGGAGATACTAGAGATGCTTCATCTTTCCTCAACTTGCTCAACTGTGTTCATAGTGGCTTTATTCATAATCGCTGTAAATTGAAAACAAACTTGATATCCCTCTACTGCAGGAGAGATAAAGGAACTGTGTTACATTGAAACCATGGAGCATATTACTCAACTGTTAGAGAAAACAACACCATGAAATTTGTTTCATAGACAAAATTGGAACTAAATCAGCCTGACTGAGGCAATACAGTCCCAGAAAGAAAAACATGATATGTCTTCATTTATATGTGAATATTAATGGTTAACTAAAGGATATTCAAACTATACTTCACAGACCCAGAGAGGCTAAGTAAAAAGGAAGGTTCTATGATCAATGTGTGGATCTTCCTAGGAAGAGAAAATAAAATAGATTTGCAGGTGGATTGGGGGCACGTGGGCATGGGAACAGGGAGGATGGTGTGGAAAAGAGGAACAGAGTACAGGGAAAGACAACTGAAATTGGACACCATTTAGATGTCAATGTGGAAATCTGGTGTCATAAAAACTTCTTAGAAGGAGGAAGTCATTAGAACACTTTTTAGAAAAATAAACACAGAGAGTCATGTTTCCAACTAACATAGGGAATCAAAAAATATATCATTCAAAAATACTTGTCAGCTAGATGTGTTTGATTATACTTGTATTCAAAACACCAGAGAAGTTGTAGAGGGGAGATTTTTTAATTTCTCATAAATATCATAGAAGAGGAGGAGGAGGAGGGGGGGAGGAGGAGGGGGAGGAGGAGGAGGAGGAGGAGGAGGAGGAGGAGGAGGAGGAGGAGGAAGTCATTAGAACACAACCTACAGGATCAAAATAAGCAGAGCTGATATTGGCTCACATAGAATAAAGCAAAGACTGCATGGGTCTACACTAGGTCCTCTGCATACATGATGTGGTTGTATTGCTTAGTGATTTGGGGGACTCCTAACAGTGGATGTCTGGGTGTCTCTGACTCTTTTGTCTGCTCCTTGAACCCTTTTCCTCCTCCTCGGTTGCTGGGTCCAACTTTGATATGAGGGTTTGTGCCTAGTCTTATCACATCTTGTAATGCAATGTTTGGTTGATATTCCTGGGAGGCCTGCTATTTTCTGAAGGGAAATGAAGGAGCAATGGATCTGGGAGAGAAGGGAAGTAGTGGAGGCAGTGGGGGAAGTGGAATCTGGGGAGGCTGCAGTGAGAATGTATCATATGACAAAAGAATAAATTAAAAGAAAAAACATTAAAAGATTTGTTATTGTTTTGCTGTTGTTGAGAGCAAACCTAGCACAACCCCCAACCTGCATGTCTATTCTTCCCTGTAACTTGTCTTCACTATGTTTCTCTAAAGAGTGCTTCTGCTTCTGGTCGTTCTTCATCTGTTTCAAATACAAGTACTAGCAGTAATTACAGTTAACACTGAGTAAAAAAGATATCTAACCATTCCCCCTTTCACATTCTCTTTTGTGTTGGGGAAGGAGAATATAGTGTGTGCATGACTAAGGGCATGTTTGAGAACAGAGTTATATCCATGAAAAGGCCAAAAGTAAAACTTGAACATTGTTTGCTCAGGAATTTCTTGTCTTGTTTTATAAGACCGTGTGTCTCCCTGATATGGCTATTAAGCAAGTATGGGTGACCAGAAAACCCAAGGTATCTTCCTGTGTCTGCCTCCTAAACACTTGTTAAGGAGTACATGCCATACATCTAGACTTTGAGACATGCACTGGAGATTAAATTTAGGTCTTTAGGCTTGAAACACAAAAGATACATGCGATTCCTCTGCTCTCTCCCCAGCACTCAAACTTTCAATGCTCAGTTCTCATTATATGGAACAACATGATATGTTGAGAATCTACAGTGTTTTATTTCTAGCCTGAATTGTAATGAAACACTGAACAAAGGCACATGAATCAAAGGATCTTATTATTGAGAAAAAAAGATAAATTTTTGTGAATTATAGTAAGATAATAATTTCCTGATGTTGCAACTAAACCACAGTAAGAACACAAATTTAGATGTACATAAACACAAGGGATGGGAGAAGTGTTACAGAGAATAGGGAAGTGCAGACATATGGGTGCAGTGACTCCATAAACTGGAAGGTGGAATATGGATATTTCTTGAATCTTGAGAGATATAGGACTTATTTGAAGGGGGAAAGGAAAACCCATCAGGGGCCAGGCAATTTTATCTCTTTAGAGAGGAATGAAGCACAGCTCATAAAATGGTGGCACAGAGACAAATCCATTGAACACAGGAGTTATATCGATGTCCTTTGGGTGAACCACTGATTTCAGCTTAAAGTTCTGTAAAATTGTGGTCAGGAATAAAAATAGCTCCATGCGGGCCAGGCCCTCTCCTGCACACTTCCGTTTTCCTGGGAGGGAAATGGCAAAGAATATAATTATTTCTTGTACATATGTGTTAGCCTAAAATACATTCCACTGGTACAAATACAAGACAGTAACACTAACTGCTGAGTTAAAGAGTATGTGGTTAGATAAATGGATGGGTGAAAGAAAAACTTTTTAGAAAAATAAACACAGAGAGTCATGTTTCCAACTAACATAGGGAATCAAAAAATATATCATTCAAAAATACTTGTCAGCTAGATATGTTTGATTATACTTGTATTCAAAACACCAGAGAAGTTGTAGAGGGGAGATTTTTTAATTTCTCATAAATATCATAAAACTAAAGTAGCACAGATATTGCAGAAATATATTCAATATCCATTGTTCATACCCTGAATTTCAAGGAGGGGGAACCCTGAGGCCACTGCAGGGCATTATGGTATGTCTAAACTGTCTACCTCTAAAGATGATCTCACAAATTCTAAACAGAGAGAAAAAGTCCTGTTCCAGTGCTTAGGGTACTTCAGTGAAATGATTCCCATTTGCTTTTGAATACATTTTGTGACCTATGTTCTTTGAAGAAGAGAATGCTGTTTTATGTTTTGTACAAAATGTGATATATGAAATAGCAAGATATGAACTTCTTCCCAACAACACACTGGCCGTAGAATAGTAATAATCTCAAAGGTATTAGTCCAACTGCACTAACATGAAGAACTCACTCATCTATGTCCCAAATATGCTTTAGGCCCCTTGGTACTTTTCTCTGGTTTTGGAGACATAGCTTATTGTTCAGCTTGGTGGTAAGTAAAAGCAAAGATGTGAAGTTAAGTTATGAAGAAGTTGAGATTTTTAGAAATGAGTAAAATGTCAGTGAAGTTTGGTTTCTAGGATGGTGTCTTTGGTATTTCTGTGATATACCTAAAGAAAGAAAACAAATTCCCTTCACTCTGGCTTTCTAAATCTTGAAAAATGGATAAACAATCAAAAGCCTTATTTTCATAGCCTGACAGTGAGGATAGACCTTATCAAGGAGAGTGAATGGGCAATAAAAGTCATGTTCCTGATCATGCACATACTACAGATTTATCCGACTCTGTGAAGTCAGGTTTTAATTCCCCACAGTTCCTCATGCCATTGGAACAATGGTAATGAGTTTCTATTACCTGTTGAGAATGGCATGAAGTAGTCACTTTTCTTAAAGTTTCCATTCCCATCTAGAAAGTGGCCAGGGTCAAACGTCTCTGGGTTGGGGAACTCTTTGCTGTCATGCAGCACTGATGTCAGTGATGTTATTATGTTTGTCCCCTGAAATGACACACAGAAGAGTAACAAACAAGCAAGTTTCAAAAAAATCATGGCATTTACAGAAAATGGGAAATAACATAGTTCAATCTTCTACTCTATAGATAGGGTTAAGTATGAAGAACATAGGGGACATTTCTGACAGATCAAGCATGGGAAGAGTGTGAGGTCAGTGACAGTGATTTGGCTAAAGTGCCTTCAGTCCACTTTTAGGTCAGTACTTGAGTACTGAAGTCATCATCTGTAAAGAAGTTTTAATCCAGCAACATGGCTGCTCTGGCAAGAGATGATATACAAACACCTAGGTCTATGTTATCTGGCTGGAATACAGATGTACCTTTAATTCCAGAGTACAAAGGCAAACAAACCTCTGTGTTCAAGGCCAGTATGGTATAAAGCAATTTTGAGGTAGAGAAAGCATAAGTCCAGGTATAGTGATACACAGTTTAATCCCTGCACTCAGGAAAGAGACATGTAAATCTTTGAGCTCTAGTCAATCAGTTAAGATAACTCAGTGAGTTGAAAGGCAGGGTAAGGGTCTCCATCTGCTCCCGAGTGCTAAGGCTATGCCACAGCTTTCCAGACACAAATCTTGCCTTGAGAAAACTAGTCCCCCAGGAGTGCTGAGATATCTACGATTACAGCTATTTGTACCCAATTACCACTTGAAGAGCTGGTCTCCAAGGAGTGCTGACACATCTAAGAGCACAGGCTTACAGGCCCACCGGAGGAACAAAATCTAGTCAGACAGTAAGACCAAGTAATACCAGAGTTAACCAGATTGTGAGAAGCAGGTACAAAAACCTAAGCAACAGAAAGAAAGGCTACTTGACATCATCAGAATCCAGTTCTCCCACCACAGCAAGTCTTGTGTATCAACACACCAGAAAAGCACAATTTGGATTTAAAATCACATCTTATGATGATGATGATAGAGTACTTCAAGGAGGACATAAATAACTTCCATAAAGAAATACAGAATAACACAGGTAAATAGGTAGAAGAACGTAAAGAGGAAACACAAAAATACCTTAAAGAATTACAGGAAAACACAACCAAACAGGTGACAGAATTGAACAAAATCATCCAGGATCTAAATGTGAAAATAGAAACAATAAAGAAATCACAAAGAGACACAACACTGGAGATAGAAAACCTAGGGAAAAGATCACAAGTCATAGATGCAAGCATTACCAACAGAATACAAGAGACAGAAGAGAGAATCTCAGGAGCACAAGATATCATAGCAAACATTAACACAGTAGTCAAAGAAAATGCAAAATGTGAAAAGCTCCTAACCCAAAAAATCACAGGAAATCCAGAACCTAATGAAAGAACCAAACTTAAGGATAATAGGTATAGAAGAGAGTGAAGATTTTCAACTCAAAGGGCCAATAAACATCTTCAACAAAATTCTAGAAGGAAATTTTCCTAACCTAAAGAAAGAAATGCCCATGAACATACAAGAAGCCAACAAAACTTCAAATAGATTGGACCAGAAAAGAAATTTCTTCTGTCACATAATAATCAAAATACTAAATGAACAAAACAAAGAGAGAATATTAAAAGCAGTAAAAAATTCAATTACATAGTCAATTAACATATAAAGGCAGACCTATTAGAATTATACCAGACTTCTCAACAGAGACTAAGAAAGCCAAAAGATCCAGAGCAGATGTCTGACAGACCCTAATGCCAGCCCAGGCTATTATAGCCAGTAAAACTCTCAGTTATCATAGAGAAACCAAAATATTCCATGAGAAAACCAAATTTACACAAACTCTTTCCACAAATCCTGCTCTACAAAGGATAATAAATAGTAAACTCCAACAAAAGAATGGAAATTAAACCCTAGAAGAAGCAAGAAAGTAATGTTCTTTCAACAAACCCAAAAGAAGATAGTCACACAAACATAATTCCAAAAATAACATGAAGCAACAATCACTTTTCCTTAATATCTCTTAATATCAATGGACTCAATTGCCCTAATAAAAAGACATAGACTAAGAGACGGGAAACCTAAAAAGAACCCAGCATTTTGCTGAATACAGGAAACGATCCTCAGTGTCAAAGACAGACACTACCTCAGAGTAAAAGGCTGGAAAACAATTTTCAAGCAAAAGGTCCCAGGAAACAAAAAGGAAAAGCCACTATAATATTGAATAAAATCAACTTTTAACCAAAATTATCAAGAAAAGATAAGGAAGAACACTTTATGCACATCAAAGAAAAATCTACCAAGATGAAATCTCATTTCTGAATATAAATGCTCCAAATGCAAGGGTATCCACAATCATAAAAGAAACTTTACTAAAGCTCAAAGCATACATTGCACTTCACACAATAATAGTGGAAGACTCCAACACCAACTCTTAGCAATAGATAAAACAGGGAAACAAGAAATTAACAGAGTCACAGTGAAACTAACAGAAGTTATGGATCAAATGGATTTAGCAGATATTGATATTAGCAATTCTAATATCAAATAAAATTGATTTTCAACCAAAAGTAATCAAAAACAATAAGGAAGGACACTTCATACTCATCAAAGAAAAAATCGACAAAGATGAACTCTCAATTCTGAACACCTATGCCCCAAATGCAAGGGCACCCACACACTTAAAAGAAACTTTACTAAATCTTAAAGCATACATTGCACCTCACACAATAATAGTGGAGAATTTCAACACCCCACTCTCAGCAATGGACAGATCATGGAAACAGAAACTAAACAGAAACACTATGAAGCTAATGGAAGTTATAAACAAATGAATTTAACTGATATATAGAGAGAACATTTCATCTGAAAACAAAAGAATATACCTTTTTCACAGCACCTCATGGTACCTTCTCCAAAATAGACCATATAATTGGTCACAAAACAGGCCTCAACAGATACAAAAAGATTGAAATAATCCCTTGCACCCTATCAGACCACCATGACTAAGGCTGGTTTTTAAAAATGACAAAAACAATGGAAAGCCCACATACATGTAGAAACTGAACAACACTCTACCCAAGGATGACATGATCAAGGAAGAAATAAAGAAAGAAATAGAAGACTTTTTAGAATTTAATGAAAAGGAGGACACATCATACCAAAACTTGTGGGACTCCATGAAAGCAGTACTAAGAGGAAAACACATAGCTCTAAGTACCTACAAAAAGAAACTGGAGAGTGCGTATATTAACAACTTGACAGGACACCTGAAAGTATTAGAACAAAAAGAAGCAAATATACCCAAGAGGAGCAGACAGCAGGAAATAATCAAACTCAGGGCTGAAATTATCCAAGTAGAAACAGAAAGAACTATACAAAATATCAACAAAACCAGGAGCTGGTTCTTTGAGAAAATCAACAAGATAGATAAACCCTTACCCAGACTAACCAAAGGGCACAGAGACAGTGTCCAAATTAATAAAAATCAGAACTGAAAAAGGAGACATAACAACAGAAATTGAGGAAATTTTAAAAAAATTATCAGATCCTACTACAAAGACCTATACTCAACAAAATTAGAAAATCTGGATGAAACGGACAATTTTCTTGACAGGTACCAAATACCAAAACTTAATCAGAAGCAGATAAACCATCTAAACAATCCTATAACCCCTAAAGAAATAGAAGAAATCATTAAAAATCTCCCCACCAAAAAAAAAAGTCTGGGACCAGATGGTTTTAGTGCAGAATTCTACCAGACCTTCAAGGAAGACCTAATACAAATTCTCTTCAAGCTATTCCATTGAATAGAAACAGAAGGAACACTACCCAATTTGTTCTATGAACCTACAATTATGCTCATCTCTAAATTACAGAAAGACCCAAAAAAGAAAGATAAATACAGACCAATCTCTCTTATGAATGTTGATGCAAAAAGACTCAATAAAATTCTCGCAAACCGAATCCAAGAACACATCAAAGCAATCATCCATCATGATCAAGTAGGCTTTATCCCAGGAATGCAGGGATGGTTCAATATTTGGAAATCCATCAATGTAATCCACTACATAAATAAACTCAAAGGAAAAAAAATCACATGGTCATCTCACTAGATGCTGAGAAAGCATTTGACAAAATTGAACATCCCTTCATGATAAAAATCTTGGAAAGATGAGGAATTCAAGGCCCATGACTAAACATAGTAAAAGCAATATACAGCAAGCCAGTAGACAACATCAAACTAAATGGAGAGAAACTGAAAGCAATCCCACTAAGATCAGGGACTAGAAAAGGCTGCCTACTCTCACCTTACCTATTTAATATAGTGCTGGAAGTCCTAGCCAGAGCAATTAGACAACAAAAGTAAATCAAAGGGATACAAACAGGAAAGGAAGAAGTCAAATTTTCACTATTTGCAGATGATATGATAGTATAATTAAGTGACCCTAAAACTTCCACCAGAGAACTCCTAAACCTGATAAACAACTTCAGCAAAGTGGCTGAATATAAAATCAACTCAAACAAATCAGTAGCCTTTCTCTACTCAAAGGATAAACAGGCTGAAAAATAATTTAGGAAAATGACACCCTTTACAATACTCCCAAATAATATAAAATACCTTGGAGTGAATCTAACAAATCAAGTGAAAGTTCTGTATGACAAGGACTTCAAGTCTCTGAAGAAAGAAATAGAAGATCTCAGAAAATGGAAAGATCTCCCATGCTCCTAGATTGGCAGGATTAACTTAATAAAAAAAGACCATCTGGTCAAAAGCAATCTACAGGTTCAATGCAATATCCATCAAAATTCCAAATCAATTCTTCATAGAGATAGAAAGAGCAATTTGCAAATTCATTTGGAATAACAAAAAACCCAGGATAGTGAGAATTATTCTCAATAATAAAAGAACCTCTTGGGGAATCGCCATAACTGACCTCAAACTGTACTACAGATCAGTAGTGATAAAAATAGCATGGTGTTGGTACAGAGACAGGCAGGAAGATCTATGGAATAAAACTGAAGAATAAGAAATGAATCCATACACCTATGGTCACTTGATCTTTGACAAAGGAGCTAAAACCATCCAGTGGAAAAAGGACAGCATTTTCAGCAAATGGTGCTGGTTCAACTGGAGGTCAGTATGTAGAAGAATGCAAATAAATCCATTCTTATCTCCTTGTACAAAGCTCAAGTCCAAGTAGATAAAGGACCTTCAAATAAAACCAGATACACTGAAACTAATAGAAGAGAAGGTGGGAAGACCCTCAAATACCTAGGTACAGGACAAAAGTTCCTGAACAGAACACCAATAGCTTATGCTCTAAGATCAAGAATTGACAAATGAGACCTCATCAAATTGCAAAGCTTCTATAAGTAAAAGGACACTATCAATAAGACAAAACAGCAACCAACAGACTGGCAATAGATCATTAACAATCTGACATCCAATGGAGGGCTAATATCCAATATATACATAGAACTAAAGAAATTGGACTCTATACAACCAAATAACCCTATTAAAATGGGGTACAGAGCTAAACAAAGAATTCTCAACTGAGGAGATTCGAATGGCCAAGAAGCACCTTAAGAAATACTCAACTTCCTTAGTCATCAGGGAAATACAAATCAAAACAACCCTGAGATACTACCTCACACCAGTCAGAATGCCTAAGATAAAAATCTCAAGTGATGGTAGATGCTGGCAAGGATGTAGAGAAAGAGGAACACTCCTCCATTGTTGGTGGGATTAAAGCTGGTACAACCACTCTGGAAATCAGTCTGGTGGCTCCTCAGAAAATTGGACATAGCACTACCTGAGGACCCAGCTATACCATTCCTGGGCATATACCCAGAAGATGCTCCAACATATAACAAGGACATATGTTCCACTTATTAAATGGACTGTAAATAGCAACCTTATTTATAATAGCCAGAAGCTGGAAAGAACCCGGATGTACTTCAACAGAGGAATGGATACAAAAACTGTGGTACATTTATACAATGGAGTATTACTCAGCTATTAAAAATAATGAATTTAAGAACTTATTAGGTAAATGGATGGAACTAGAAAATAACATCCTGAGTGAGTTAACCCAATCACAAAAGAACACACATGGTATTTACTCACTTATAAGCAGATATTAGCCCAAAAGCTTGAAATAGCCAAGATTCTACTAACAGACCATATAAAGATCATGAAAAAAGGAAGACCAAGTGTGGATGCATAGGTCCTACTTGGAAGGAGTGACAAAATGCTCAAGGGAGCAAATATGGAGACAAAATGTGGGACAGAAACTCAAGAAGGGGCCGTCTGGAGACCATTCTACCTTGGTATCCATCCCATTTGCAGTCACCAAAGATAGACGCTGATATAGATATCAGGAAGTGCATGCTGACAGGAACCAGATGTAGCTGTCTCCTCAGAGGTCTGCCAGAGTCTGACATATCCAGAGGCTGATGCTCACAGCTAACCATTGATCTGATCAAGGGTTCCCAATGGAGAAGTTAAAGGACTGAAGGAGCGAGTTGAAAGGGTTTGTGGCCCCAAGAGGACAGCAACAGTGCCAACAACCAGAGTTCCCCAGGGTCTAAACCACCAGTCTGGGAGCACATACAGATGGACTCATGACTCCAGTTGTATACCTAGGAGAGAATGGTCTTGTTGAGCATGGGTGGGAGAGGAGATCTCTGGTCCCATTAAGGCTGAACACCAAGCAGGGAGGAATTTATGGGTGGGGAGGTGGGAGTGGGGTTAAGTGGGGTCACACCCTCGTGTAGGCAGGAGCAGGGGGGATGGGATAGGGGGTTCCTGGGTAGTGAGGGGAATGAAGTAAGGGGATAAAATCTGAAATGTAAATATAATATCCAAAATAATAACAACAACAATAATAATAATAATACAATAGAAACTGAGGAAATTCAAAAAATTATCAGTTCCTACTACAAAAACCTATACTCAACAAAACTGAAAAATCTGGATGAAATGAAAATTTTTCTAGACCAATACCAGGTACCAAAGTTAAATAATGATCAGATAAATCATCTAAACAGCTCCGTTGCCCCTAAAAAATAGATGAAGTCATTAAAAGTCTCCCTGACAAATACAAAGGCAAATGCTCACAGCCAAACCATTGGACTGAGCACAGGATCACAATAAAGGAGTTAGAGAGGGAACTGAAAGAGCTGAAGAGGTTTGCAACCTCATAAGAACAAATATATCAATCAACCAGCCCACTCCAGAGCTCTAAGGAAATAAACCACCAACCAAACAATGCATATGGAGCAACCCATATGTGTGGCTCTTACCACACATGAACCAAAGAATGGCTTTGTCTGGCATTAATAGAAGGAGAAGCCCTTGGACCTGGGAAGGCTTGATTTACCAGTAGAGGGGAGTGCCAGGGTGGTGAAGTGGGAGTGAGTGTGTGAGAGGGGGATTACCCTAAAAGAAGCAGGAGAAGGGGTGTGGGATAAGAGGGTTCCAGAGTGGAAACTAAAAAAAAAGGATAACATTTGAAATGTAAATATATAAAATATCCAATAAAGAAAAAGTCAGAAGATTAGTTCAGATTGCCAGAGTTAATTTGAGGCCAAGCAGAGTAATTCAGTAAGAATCTAGGAGAAGCCATATTGAATCAGTCAGCTTGGAGAGGAGTTTGGGCCAAAAGAACTGAGTTAACCCAGCCAACCAGAATTCACAAATAACTAGAAAGAATGATTTTATGCAGCACTAAGCCTACATGACAATTACATGAGGTAAATAAAGTACACTTACAAAGGTCATATCAAAAACATTATTCATCAAACCTAAGTTGGTTTTGTTCCAGAGATGCTGTCATGATTCTACCCAAAAGATGAAAACACCTCTACTCATACTTATGAGAATACAATTATATCCAACTCAAATATATAAATGCTAAATGTATTCTCTTACTTGAGAGTCTTAGCTTAAATCATTTGTTGACTTTGTTTTTAACTTACATTATATGTGGAATCGAGGTAGCTAAATGCAGGTCAATGGAGGATGGATGAAGGGTAGTAAAATATGTGTGAAATGAAAGTAGAAAGGACAATACTGGGTGCAGGATTTAAGCAGGTAGTGAAGTGATATGAATGGGAATATAGGCAGCAAGATGAAGACTTTATCGAAATGCAAGGAACATAAGAAGTGTGAGAATGTACATGGGAATTTCACAGTTCAAATAATGTGAAGGCTTAAACAACATGCAAGGTACATAAGAAGTTATGTGGTATAACGTAGCATCTCTTACAAGAATCTCACAGTCCAAGTGAAAAATATATAATAAAGGGAGTTATTTGTACATGTGTACTATCAAAGAACAGGGTGAGTATGCTAGGATTGAAAGGTTTATACATGGATAAAGAATAAGGAAAAAATAAGTAAGGGGTAATGTTCAATCATATCCTCAATCCTCAGGGATGATCATGAAAGAGTGGGTAGAAAGAATGTAAGAAACAAAAGAAAAGTATGACTCAGAAGACTGGAACACAGAGCATTGAGGTGCAGCAGAGAAAAGAAAACCTTACCTTGGGAATGAGGTAATTTCTGAACTCAATGTCACGAGTCACTGCATGTGGGAGGTTGGTAGGGAGAAGGTCAATGAACCTCTGGACCTCGTGAATCATGGCATCTGTATAGGGCATATGGCTCCTGTCCTGCATGCAAGGGCTGCGATGCTTGCCAATCACACGATCAATCTCTTCCTGGACTTTAGCTGGTTATTCACAGTAAAAGTGGGGAAATGGAAAAGAAGTAAAATGCTTATCACAATATTTGACTACATGGTGCATGAAAAACGGCCTCAATAGCATTGTAAATGTACATTAAGACATGAAGAGATGCTACATCTAGATTCATACCACTATGTTACAAAGAGCTATTATGATTTATCAGTATGTACTTATAACAGAAAATAAAATAAGATTAAGTAAATATATCAAATAGGAAAACAACAAAGTAACCATCATATCATGGTCTGATAAAGGACAATTAGAAATAAATCTTAATTTTTGTCAAAATACAATATTTTTTAAAACAATCGTGTATGGGGGTGTGCGTGTGCATGTGCATGTGCATGTGCGTGTGTGTGAAATTTGATGTGATGCTCAAAACAGGCCAAGTTTAAAGTTAACAGTTTTTTCTGAATATTACCATATTTGTAAATAATTAGTGGTTTCTATATACTCCCCACTTATATAAAATATCTATTATCTTCTGTCATAAAAAGTAAAAAATATGCCCTCTCCAGATCCCGGTGGCAGGAACAGACACCCAGCGAGTCTGCACCCTTATGGAAACTGCATCCTGAGACATCCCAGAGAGGCCAGTGTCTTCAGAAAGGCAGGTAAGGTCAGTAGCACACCTCCCTACACCCCAGAGCCACAGCTGGAAGCAGAAGGCTTGCAGGACCCCACCCCAGGCACCAAACCCTGCTCCTGTGGAATTCCACTCCCCTTCTGACCCAGGTCTTCACCCTTGTGGAAACCATATCCTGAGACATCCTAAAGAGGCCACCAAACTCAGAGAAGGGGACACCATACCCAGAGACATCCTAGAGGAGCCACAGAACCCAGAGCAGAAGACACCATATCCCAAGACATTCTAAAGGAACCATTGCACTCAGAGCAGTGAACACCTAGCTAATCTGCTTTCACGAAGACACCTTACCCTGAGACATCCTAGAGGAAACACTGCACTAAGAGCACCTGGTGCTCAGGATCACAGGATCACAGAGATATCTGACCCTTAGGAGATCTGAAACAGACAAGATGAGTGGAAAGACAGTCTCCAGTCAGAACCAGTGAATGAAGGTAGTACTAGAGCTAACCAAATGGTGAAAGTAAAGTGCAAAAACATAAACAACAGAAACCAAAGTTACTTGGCATCACCAGAACCCAGTTCTCCCACCATAGCAAGCCCTGAACACCACATCACACTGGAAAAGCAGGATACAAAATTAAAATCACTTCTCATGATGTTGTTAGAGGACTTTAAGAAGGTCATAAATAACATTCCCAAAGAATTTGAGAAGAACACAGGTAAACAGATAGGAACCCTTAAAGAGGAAACACAAAAATCCCTTAAAGAACTGCAAGAAAACACAACCAAACAGGTGAAGAAATTAAACAAAACTATCCAGGATCTAAAAATGGAAGTAGAAACAATTTAAAAATCTCAAAGGGAGACTACCCTGAAGATAGAAAACCTAAGAAAAAGACCAGGAGTCATAGACGCAAGAATCACTAACAGAATACAAGAGATAGAAGAGAGAATCGCATGTGCAGAAGATACCATGAAAAACATTGACACAACTGTCAAAGAAGATGTGAAATGCAAAAAGCTCCTAACCTGAAACATCAAGAAAATCCAGGACACAATGAGAAGGCCAAACTTAAAGATGAGGGTGAAGACTCACAACTTAAAGGGCCAGTAAATATCTTCAACAAAATTATAGAGGAAAACTTCCCTAACCTAAAGAAAAACATGCCCTTAAATATACAAGAAGCCTACAGAGCCTCAAATAGATTAGACCAAAAAAGAAATACCTCCCGTCACATAATAATCAAAACATCATATATACAAAACAAAGAAAAGATACTAAAAGCAGTAAGAGAAAAAGGTAAAGTAACATATAAAGGCAGACCTATAAGAATTATACCAGACTTCTCACTAGAGACTATAAAAGCCAGAAGATCCTGGACTGATATAATACAGACCCTAAGAGATCACAAATGCCAGCACAGACTACTATACCCAACAAAACTCTCGAAACAAAGGAGAAACCAAGATATTCCATGACAGAACCAAATTAACACAATATCTTACCACAAATCCAGTCATTGAAAGGATAATGGATTGAAAACTCCAACACAAGAAGGGAAATTACAACATAGAAAAAACAAGAAAGTAATCTCCCAACAACCCCAAAAGAAGATAGTTATACAAACATAATTCCACCTCCAGTAACAAAAGTGACAGGAAGCAACAATCATTTTTCCTTAATATCTCTTAATATCAATGGACTCAATTCTCCAATAAAAAGACATAAGTTAGCAGACTGGATATATAAACAAGACCCAGAATTTTGCTGCATACAGGAAACACACCTATGTGACAAAGCCAGACACTACCTCAGAGTAAAAGGATGGAAAACAATCTTCCATGCAAATGGTCCCAAGCTGGAGTAGCCATTCTAATATCAAATAAAATTGATTTTCAACCAAACCCAAAAAATGTTCCAACATATAACAAGGACATATGCTCCACTATGTTCATAGCAGCCTTATTTATAATAGCCAGAAGCTCAAAAAAAACCAGATGTCCTACAACAGAGGAATGGATACAAAAAAATGTGGTACATTTACACAATGGAGTATAACACAGCTATTAAAAATAATGAATTTGAGAACTTCTTAGGTAAATGGATGGAACTAGAAAATATCATCCTGAGTGAGGTAACCCAATCAATAAAGAACACACATGGCATTTACTCACTGATAAGAGATTAGCCCAAAAGTTTGAAACAACAAAGATTCAACTAACAGACCACATGAAGCTCATGAAGAAGGAAGTCCAAGTGTGTATGTCTAGGTCTTACTTAGGAGGAGTAACAAAATACCCAAGAGAGCAAATATGGAGTCAAAGTATGGGACAGAAACTGAAGGAGAGGTTGTCTGCAGACCATTCCACCTGGGTGTTCATCCCATGTGCAGTCACCAAAAATA
This sequence comes from Rhabdomys dilectus, assembly GCA_019844195.1. Classification (NCBI taxonomy): domain Eukaryota; kingdom Metazoa; phylum Chordata; class Mammalia; order Rodentia; family Muridae; genus Rhabdomys; species Rhabdomys dilectus. The sequence goes on from JADRCG010010228.1 coordinate 173,738, forward strand.
GACGCTGATATGGATGACAGGAAGTACATGCTGACAGGAGCCTGATATGGCTGTCTCCTTAGAGGTCGCCCAGAGTCTGACATACCCAGAGGCAGATACTCACAACTAATCATTGATCTGATCAAGGGTTCCCAATGGAGAAGTTAGAGGGAAGACTGAAGGAGCTGAAAGGGTTGGTGGCCCCATGAGGAGAGCAACAATACCAACCAACCAGAGTTCCCCAGGGACTAAACCGCCAGCCTAGGAGCACATAGGGAGGGACTCATGATTCCAGCTATATATGTAGGAGAGGATGGCCTTGTTGGGCATAGGTGGGAGAGGAGATCTTTGGTCCCATGAAGGCAGAACACTGAGTGGGGAGGGGGAATCTGAGGGTAGGGAGGTGAGAGTGGGTGGTAGGTGGAGGCACACCGTCATAGAAGCAGGAGAAGGGGGGATGGGATAAGGGGTTCCTAGGTGGTCGGGGGAATGGTTGTAAGGAGATAAAATCTGAAATGTAAATATAATATCCAGTAAGAAAAGGAAAATAAAGAAAAGTTGTTAGAACCAACATCTTTAATAAAATTTCAGCCCTCTTTAAAAAATTATCTTGATACTAAAATTTGTTTTGAGAATTGTATATTACAGAATACACAGCCTTGGTGTATCTACTCATCAAGCAAGCTGAGCAGACCTGCTCAAACCTCTGATGTCCTGGAATTCCATTTGTAGGCAGTGAAGACACAGCATTAGAGGCTTATCAATTTACTCTTCTGCCTGCCCCTCTTCTAATATCTCAACGCCCTTAATCAGCTTGAAGAAGTTAATGAGGAGTCAGCTCCCCTATTCCCTGGGCTTGGGGACTAAGGTGGTTAATATTGGGCTGTCTTTCTAGGGAAAAGTAGTGGTTTTGTTGGAACAGGGAGGATTAGCTAGGATTTATTTCATAGCCATAACTTATTGGTAGAAATCTGTATAATTGTTATCAAGATAAAGTTATAATTTTTTTTTTTTTTTTTGGTTTTTCAAGTCAGGGTTTCTCTGTATAGCCTTGGCTGTCCTGGCACTCACTCTGTAGACCAGACTGGCCTCGAACTCAGAAATCCGCCTGCCTCTGCCTCCCAAGTGCTGGGATTAAAGGCGTGCGCCACCAACGTAAATGGTACAAAATTTACTTTAATTTCAAATTTAAGATTTTCATTGGTACAAGCGTCTTATTGATATAAAAGTGAGATGAATAGTTTTACTCTCATAGGCATTGTGCCTGTATAACACATCTAGGAATACGAGGCTTAGACCCAGTCCTTCTTTAACTTTTTTAACTGACTTGAGATGGTTAGCCTGTGAGTTAAAGGCCTATAGCAAATCTATGGCTTTGAGTTTATTGTTAGGGTGTTTTCTATATTTTATTTAGAAATAGCTGAGGGGAGTTTACAGACAACAGTCCAGATTACCTTACATGGATATTTGGTTTTCAAAAGGTTAGAAGTCCACAGAAATGACTTTACAAACATTTCTGTATTAATCTTCATTTTGATTAGAGACCTGTCTGCTCCTGACAGCTCCCTGTCTTGGATTCTAAGAAGAAATTGAGCATCCTTGGAGTTACTCCAGTTGTGCGGAGACAGCCACTAGGCAAGAACGGCCTCTTTCCATCTACAGACAAATTACTGTCCAGAAAAGGACACACTTGCAGAATAGTCGACTGGTTATATCTGCCTAGACAGAGTTATATCTGCCCTTAGTAATTCTGCAGGACTATGGTCTGTCAGATGATCCTGGAACAGAAGGCTTCAGATTTGATGTTCCAATGTTCGGTAGTATAGGGGCTGTCCAGGTGTTCAGTGGTCTCTATAAATTGGCTAAGTTTTAGAAGCTATGCTTTGTGCTTCCCATAATTTCAGTTAACTCAGTCATTTTGAATTTCTGATGGGGTTGAAAACTTATAGTCTCATAGCCAATCCTGGCTATTTACTTTGAGCGAAAAGATTTGAGTGGATGGTTTTCAGCTGACATTCATTCTAAAGCCAAGAAAAAAGCTAGGTTCAGAACTAAGTGTTTTAGTTAGGAGTGATGACAGAGGTTCTGGTTAGTCAACAAAATGATGGACTGGGTATTAGGACTATCTTGTACCTCACTGGTACAAATTGGTATAATTATGCTCTAATTGTATTTTGAGAGAAAAGTTTTATTTTAGCAGGAAGGGTGATATGTAGGAGGAGGAAAGGTGGGAGGATAGGAGGAGTATGGAGAGGAAGAGAAGGAGTATGGAGAGGAGGAGAAGAAAGAGAGGAGAAGCTAAGTGATGAGAGAGAGAATTGGGGGGACATGGAGACAGATGTTAACGTGTTTCCACCAGTCAAAGGTAGTTGATATATCTAGTTTGGTATTGGGATACACTTCTGATTGAGCATTACCAAACTTATAAAGCCTTTGATTAACATTTTAAAAAAATTGTATAAAAGCAAAAAGGAAAAAAGAGCATGGGATAGGAGTTTTCTATGGAAAGGAAACAGGAAAAGGGGATGGCATCTGAAATGTAAATAATATATTCAAAATAAATAAATAGAGTTCAATTACATCCCATATACTAAAAGACATCTATAAATAAATAAAACAAACATAAATGCAGGAGCACATGCACACACACACTTACACACACTTCCTGTTACTTCATGAACAATGCGTTGGATTTCAAGATTTAGTTATTTCAATTTTCATTGTGAGATACATTGGTGGTATATAAATGTTATTCCCTATCATGCAAATTATGATTATCTTCTATTAGTAGAAGACATTTTGACTGATATCTTTTCTATTTAGTTTGTAATCTTACATTTCATAAGTTACAGTTGCTTCTAAGTATCTAAATTCATAGCTTTTGGAATAAAATTCAGTGGAAGCCGACAGTGGTGGTGCATGCCTTAAAGGATTAAATCCCAGCACTTGGGAGGCAGAAGCAGGTGAATTTCTGAGTTCAAGGCCACCCTGGTCTACAGAGTGAGTTCCAGGACATCCAAGGCAATACAAAGAAATTCTGTCTAAAAAAAAAAAAAAAAACCAAGTTCAGTAGATATGGGCATCAGATCACACATTACTTCTCCTTTGTTCCTCAATCTCTGTTCATGCAAGCAGCATCCACTTGATAAATACAGAATAGAGAGCTTTGTAGATCATGTGTCCAGAAACCTATCCTGTAATCTTATTCTCCTACGTGGGTTGTTCACATAACTGGAGCCCATGACTTCCTTGATCCAGTTTCAGAGAAGTAGATGAAAATATTCTCAAGTGCTCCATGATTAAAAGAAAAGTTGATACAAAACTGAGGTCCAGGCCTACATTTTTGCTTGGCAGTCTCATGGCAAATATTTACATGTGGTTCAGGGGTCTCCCTAAAGGATATTATGCTTATATTCAGTCCTAGTGTTCTGAAACTCCATGACTTTTTCTTGGGTTTGTGGTTTAATACTCTTCACTCTGAAGTATACTTGGAAATTTCTATTAGGATGATACGATGTAGATATCTTAAAGCTACTAACTTACCTAAAAGACAAATCTTGCCAATGAAATTCATAATCCAATTAGAGAAAGGTGCTCTGATCCTCTAAATTCTGGGACTAGAACACAATCATTCTTCCCCCTTTTGTCCCTATATATTGCCCTTTCTCTGTCAACACTGGAAATCTTTGAATACAGGGCTTCTTACACTCACTTTTTAAGAGAAATTCTGTCTTCTTCCATAAGGGAAACTCAGTCACTGTAGGACTGTAGGGAGGAAGGGGGCCCTAGCAAGGAGAAACTCCTTTTATAAACCTTTCATAATCCTATGTTGATTTCTTATTATTTTCAAGTGAGATCCATACTGTGATTGTAAAAATATAGCTTACATGTTCACATGACATCTATTTTACAATGTCATCTTCCCTACTCCATTTTTCCTCATGCCTCATTACACTATTGCATTTCAATATTTTTGTGAAGCCCTCTTGGTCATTTGCCATTTTCCTTTTCTCCTGTCTTTTAATTACTACTTCTCATTTGTGTATATGCTAGTGTCACTTCAATGTAAACTATATATGCTAAAACATTAAATGTATTTTTCCAGTAACTTTCAGATTGGCACATTCAGATGCTGTCCCCTGGGGGCACACTCCCTTTTGAAGAGAAAGCATAGGAGACCATCTTTTCTTTGGAAAAAATTAAAACAGTTTTCATGATTGCTGTATTTATTCTGGTGACAATAATATAAGAACAAAGTCACCCCCACCATGCTATTTTCTTTGTTGCTATCTCCAGATGTTATACTGATGAAAGCATTAAAACTATATACATACCATGTATGTGTGTGTAAGATTTGAAGCTATCTGATCACATAAGTGTCATAGGAAAACATTTTTTAGCCAGTAATACATTGTTTCTTAAAAGTTAAGTGAACAAATATTTATAATCATAATCTATAACTCAATAAATATTGTAAAAACAAAAAATAAAAGTACATTTCTACAATAATTATTTTTAAATAAATGCTGTTGGAACAACTGAAAGAAATGTTTTCAGCAGAAATTACATAGAAATAGACTTTTGAAATAATAACATTCTTTTTCTACAACTATTGCCTATATTGAAATAACTTTCTGATGAATTGACTTATTTTCACTCCTCAGATTGGACATTATCTCAGGTAAGTTCAGAAAATTCCATAATTTGTGATTATGTTTCAGTAAAGTAAGTTTTAACCTTGTACACCAGAATTAGATTTATTAGGAAAACAAGTAAGTGCAAAAACATACCTGCTCTGAAAACCTAATTTGAGAACTAAATGTATAGGTAAAACAAGCCAAAGAAGGCTGTCAGTGCCTGTCATAGATTATATCCCAATAAATACAGACACTGATCCGCATTTGATTGCTTTTCCTACTTCTACAGTTCCTTCATAGCTCTCATTCATCCTACTCTCTATGCCCAGTAGCACAGAAAGATAAGGACTGAAACTTCTCTACCAATAATACACAGTACACTAACAATGTCTTCCCAGCATCCTACAAGAATGCTGTGGAACCTGTGGTGCAGCAACTGTGGCCTTACCTGTGACTTCTGGATATTTCATCAGGAGCAAGAGAGCATATCTCAGTGTTGTGCTTGTTGTCTCCGTCCCAGCAACAAACAAATCAGCCACCGTGATTGATAAGTTTTCAAGTGTAAACTCTGAGTCTTGATTGTGGCTTTCCTATAAATTGTTAAATGTAGTTATCTGGTAAATTGTTTACTAGCACCTATGATAACAATGAATCTGCAGTATAACACCATTTTCTATTGCTGCCAACACAGAACTTGAAAACATAGCTGCAGAATAAATTAACCCAGCATTACAGGGACTGAGACAGACAATCTTAATTTCATTTCCTACACCTTTATTTTTTATTTAAATTCATGAATATTCTACATCTAAATATGTATAATGCATGATCTTTAAGACTTAAAAGATGTAAACAAGATTTTTGAACATTCATTAAAAATAAATTCTATATGCTGAATATAGTGAGAAGAAAATTTAAGGCATTTGATTCTAACAATTTTGGAGTTCTCTGTTATACTATGACTGGTCTTTAATACAGACTGGATGCACTGGAGTTAAATAAATCTGTTCTTTCCTTAAGAGATTTATAATAGATATAAATGAATAAAATTAGGAAAGTGGGGAAACACTGTGATAGATGTTACAGGCTTATATTACAAATATTATTTATTTCTTGTTCAAAAATTTCATGGACTCAATATTACTGCAGTTCTACAATAAAGTTGAACTTGTAAAAAGGATCAAAGAACAAACATCTAGATGGAATAGGGAAAAAGAATCGGCTCACAAAGTTGAGATGACATGATCCCATTCCATATGGGAGTCCACTAGAAACATAGCATAGATAGAGAAGGATAAATGGACCATAGAAACTGAGGAGGGATTAAGGCATGAAGATGGGGTGAAGACACAGTTAGGGCCCAAATGGGATGGAGGAGAGTGTATATATAGTGCAATTGCCAATAATGAGGAATAGAGCTGAGCAGATAGTATATAATAGGGATGTCATCATGTTCTAGCTATAGAGGTTTAGTCAGTATATCATTATTCATATATCCTAATTTAACAATTGATAACACTAGAGTGTCTAATACTGTGTAGTGACAATATTAATGCTATTAAAATAACTTTCTCTTTGTTGGTATCTGCTAAACAAAGGCACACATCTCCATTTATAATATTACTTCAGGTAGTTTTCTTTTTTTCTGGCATTTATTTTATTTTATTTTATTTTTCTGATTGATAGTTCAAAAAATGTTGAAAAATCATATGTTTTCATTTTTTCTTATTTATTAGAGTAGACATAATACAGTAGGCAAGACCAAAAAAAAAAAACAGCTGGGAAAGACTAGTAAAAACAGGCCTTCTTCAATTCTAATTCTCTATTCTAGACACAAAAGTATGGCATGAAAGACAAATCAGGCCCTGCACCTCCACTTATGAATATATTTTATGAGGTCAAGTCATATCCAGTTGTCTATTTTTAGATAGAAATATGTCACCAAATGATTATGGCCATATGTTCATTCTATGGAAACTAAAATATTCACTAGCTGTCTCTATACAGAAGAACTTCACAAGTCAGTTCTCTGCTGCAATAATAGAGTTTGGTCTCTTTTAACTCTTTTACTACTCATTTTACTTTCTAGTAACTGAATGTTGCTCAGCAGGCAAGAACTATGTGCTCTAGATACCCAGTTTTTTAAGTCCTCTTGACAGTGTTTCTAGATCAAAATGTGGACTCTAGAAGCTCTTCACATAGGATGCTTTCAGATTTCATTGCCAATGAAATCCAAGGATTTAATTTATTTAAATGATCCATGTGATCTTCATTGGTTTCATCTTAAATATTCTTTAGAAGTCTTTCTTTCTCTTAGTTTACATTCAAGACCAAAAGGTATTGGTGTTCATAAGTCAGCATTTGAACCCAAAACAATCATTTCAGAGAAGATTTTAAATGATATTAAGCTTTCACAGTTAAGTTAAGATGATCATATATACAGGTACATATTCCACATAATTAGTAGTTTTCTACTGAAAATAATAAAGTGACTACCTTACCTTGGCATTTTCTCCAAACAAAATTAACTTGTGATCCCGGTTGATTGTTCATAGGTGCTCAACACAAAGTATTGGTGGCAGTAAAGATAATAATACTGACTTACACTTGTTTGCAGCTTAGGTTAATTTGGTTGAGTAGTTTTCTAGTTCATTTCCCATCTAAATCTCTACTATTCTGCATGTTTCATAATTGACTCAGATTTATCTCACAGAATACAAAAAGTAACCTTGCTCACTGCAACTTGTACTGAGTTTTTCAACTCCTGTTCTTCATGGGTCTTAGTCTAGAATAGCTTAGACTTACACTCAGACCCATAGCTTCCACTACCAAGGATTGAGAAACTCCTCCCTCACCTTTGGACCTTACCCAGGGTCAGATCTCATCCTTACTCTGAATATGGAACCTCTGAGCTTTACACCTGATCAGATCAAGTCACCAACCAAGATCTGCACTGTTACAATATAAGTATGACTGTTGCAAAATACCTAACTACTTTCTGATTAGTTTCAAAGCCTGAAGCTGGGAATTTCATATCCAGAAATGTGTTCCTGGTTAAAAGCCCATGGATGGAGAGGACAGAGGTTACAAAATACGGATGTAATTTTGTTAACTGTCATATTGTCCAGCTGCTGTGTAAATGCTTGTGTGTATCAGCATTAACCTAGGCTGTTATAAATGTAGGTCTAAAAGCTTCTTTTTGCAGATTAGAAGTCTATCCAGAGATGAGTAAATCATAAAAGTGCAAAAAATAAGAGACCTAGTACTCAGCCCTAAACCTAACATCTTTATCAACCCAATCTTCCTGCTAAGATCTGTAAGAACAGGAGGATGAAATGTTCATGTGAACATGACACAGACCTGAATAAAATCTGGCCAATAAAACTTTCAGCAGTGATTGAGGAAGGACTATTCAGGATATATTTCTGTTTACTAAAAGGCTATTGTCAAATGATAACTAGTGGAAAGAGAGAACCTTTCTTTTGAATATATGGCTACTGAGAGATTTCCCATGGTGTAGTGCATGACCCAATGCAAATAAAGGGAAAATGTACTTGAATTATTAAGTAGGAAAAGAAAGAAAGAAAGAAAGAAAGAAAGAAAGAAAGAAAGAAAGAAA
>JADRCG010010228.1:182254-195470 GCA_019844195.1 Rhabdomys dilectus
AAGAAAGAAAGAAAGAAAGAAAGAAAGAAAGAAAGAAAGAAAGAAAGGAAGAAAGAAAGAAAGGAAGAGGAAATGAAGTTGGGAGAGGGTTGCTATGAGAAAAGGAGAGGAAATAAGGGATAAATATGACTGTATCTAATTGTATATATGTAAGAAATATTCAAGAATGGAAAAAGTTCTTATTAATATTCCTGCCCTATAAGAAATGTTACAGACATTCAATAATCAAGTAAATAGGACAATTAAATCATTGACATGCTAAATTATAAAATTTCCATTAAGAATAACTTCAAAGATAAGTTCAAAACATTGCATTATATTTGTATATTAAAATCTTTCAAATAAACCAATAGCCTTCCTTTATACAAATGATAAACTGGCTGAGAAAGAAATTAGGGAAACAACACCCTTCACAATAGTCACAAATAACGTAGACTATTTTAGAGTAACTCTAACCAAACAAGGGAAAAAACTATATGACAAGAACTTCAAGGGTCTCAAGAAAGAAAACAAAGAAGACCTCAGAATATGAAGATTTCCCATGCTCATGAAGTGGTAGAATGAACACAGTAAAATTGGCCATCCTACCAAAGACAATCAACAGATTCAACAATCCCCATCAAAATACAAATGCAATTATTCAAAGACAAGACAAGAACAATTATCAAATTCATCTGGAAAACAAAAAACTGAGAATAGCAAAAACAATTCTTAACAATAAAAGAACTTCTGGGGGAATCATCATCCCTGACATCAAGCTATACTAGAGAACAGTCATGATTTAAATTTTCATGTTATTGGTATAGAGACAGAGAGATTGATAAATGAAATAGAATTGAAGACCCAGAAATAACACCAAACACTTACAGACACATGATCTTTGCCAAAGAAGACCAGAAATATTCAATGGAAAAAAGAAAGTTTCTTCTATAAATGGTGCTGGTCTAACTGGCAGTCTGTATGTAGAAAAATGAAAATAAATACGTATTTGTCACCTTGTACAAAGCTCAAATCTAAGTGGATCAAGGACCTCAACATAATACCAGATACACTGAATCTAATAGAAGAGAAAGTGGAAAAGAGGCTTGAACTCATTGGCACAGGGGGAAATTTTCAAAACAGAATTCTAATGTCTCAGGCTCTAAAATCAAGAAAGATAAATGGGACCCGATGAAACTGAAAATCTTCTGTAAGGCAAAAGACACAGTGAATAGGACAAATTAGACTCCTACAGTTTAGGAAAAAAAATGTCACTAACTCCATATCAGACAGAGGGCTAATATCCAAAATATATAAAGAACTTGAGAAGCTAGTCACCAAAAAGACAAAAAACCCAATCAAAAAAATGGGGTATAGAACTAAACTGAGATTTCACAACAGAGAAATCTCGAATTGCTGAGAAGCACTTAAAGAAATGTTCAAAGTCCTTAGTGTTTAGGGAAATGCAAATTGAAATGACCCTGAGATTCTACCTTACACCAATCAGAATTGCTAAGATCAAAACCTCAGGTGACAGCACATGTTGAAGAGGATGCTTGTGGGATTGTAAACTGATACAATCACTCTGAAAATCAATCTGAAAGTTCCTTAGAACCTGGAAATAGACCTACCTGAAGACCCAGCTATACCAAAAGATGACCCACCATACCACAGTGGCACCAGTTCCACTATGTTCAGAGTGGTTTTATTTGTGATAGCAAGAAGCTGGAAACAACCCAGATGTCCCACAACTGAAGAACGGATAAAGAAAACATGGTTCATTTATACAATGAAATACTACTCAGCTATTGAGAACGAGAACATCCTGTTTTGCAGGCAAATGGATGAAACTAGAAAATACCATTCCAAGTGAGGTAACTCAGACCCAAAAGAACATGCATGGCATGTACTCACAGCTCAGCCCAACAGGACCCAAGACCACGCTTGAGCTACAGCCTTTCACTCACTAATAAGTGTATATTAGCCAATAAAAAGAACAGACTATCTAGGATATGCAAGAACTTTAACAAGCTGAAGGGCCCAAGTGAGGATGCCTTAATACCACTTAGTAGAGAGAAGAAAGCAATCAGGTGTAGCAGAGAGAGGAAGGGAAGGAGACAGAAAGGCAAAAGGGGGAACTGATCAGGTTTGGAGAAAAACAGGACTAAAGTCCTGAGGGCTGGCCAAAAGAATAGAAACAGGTAAAGTCAGGAGGTGGGTAAAGTCCTGAGAAATGAGAGACTCTCAGGACTCAAAGAGGGGAGATGTTAGATTAAATAACCTACAGTAGGGAGAGGAAACTTGTAGAGTCCACCTCCAGTAGAAAGATAGAACATCAAGTAGAGGGATGGAATTACCATCCCACAGTCCAAAACTCTGAACCAGAATCAGTCCTGTCTGAAACAAGGCCAGAGACAAAAATGAAGAAGAGCTTGAGGGAAGGAAGGTCAGGTGACAGGCCCAAATTTGAATCAAGCTTGAGGTGAGGCTCCAAGACCTGACACTATTACTGATGCTATGGTGTGCTTACAAACAGGAGCCTAGCATGGCTATCCTCTGAGAGTCCCAACATGCAGCTGAAAGAGTCTGTTGCAAATACATACACTCAACCAATGTACAGAAGCTGGGGACCATTGTGGTTGAATTAGGGAAAATCTAGAAGATGAGGAGGAGGGTGACTACATAGGAAGACCAGCTATCTCAATGAACCTGGACCCCTGAGATCTCTCAGACACTGAGCAACCAACCAGGAAGCATACACCACCTGATATGAAGTCACTAACACATATACAGCAAAGAACTGCCTGGTCTGGCCTCAGTGAGTGATGATGCACCTAACATTTGAGAGAAATGAGGCCCCAGGGAGTTGAGAAGTCTGGTTGGAGTGGGTGCAGTGATGACATCCTCTTGGAGATTGGGGGGAGTATGGGATGAAGAACAATCAGAAGGCAGACAGGAAGGGGGATAAAGACTGAACTGTAAAAAAATTTTCAGAATAAAAAACACAATAAAATAAAAATAAGCTCTCTTTTCTGCTCAAAATGCTTAAATTGCACATTGATAATTATATATGAATACTTTTCTTATACAGTGTGTTAAATAAATAATAAATGAAAATCACGTACTGACGTGGATTTGGAGGAGCATTTAAAGACAGAATTCAAAGCTTATTGAACACAAAAGCTTACTCTCTATCACATAATTGGAGTTTGTTTCCCTCTCTCCTGCACTTTGTACTGTCTTTATCCTCAGTTATATTGCTTTTTTATGTGAAGATAAATGTTAATATGTTCTAATTAACCAAATGCCCTTATGTGTTTCTGAATCCATACTGTATTCTCACACATCCAATAAATATTCAAGTTTGTTTTCAAATGACACTGGACTGATCCTTTATAAATCTATAGAAAATATGTAAGTCTTCAGTGAATGAGGAAATACTTGAAAAATCAAATAAATGAGGATGTATCAACTTTACCTGCTTCCATTTAATCAGGTAATAATCAATAAAGTCCCGAGGATTTGTAACATCCAGTGATTCTTGATGTTCTTTTATTTTCTTCAGAAGGTAGTTTTTAGTATAATCAATATTTTTAGCTAATGTCTTATGACTACCAGGACAATAATCAATGAAAACAGGGAAAGTACTGCAGAACTACAAGAAAAAAAAAAACAAGAATTTATTAAATGCCCTGAGGATATGGAGTATAGCTTTATCTACATTCTGCCATGAAAATAAATCTTTTTAAAACCATGAACTTACTAGTGTCTTTGGGGCCCGCCATGGAGAACCTTAGAGAGGGCCATCAACCAATGAGCCACTTCCTAGTCTCCCACTGAAGGACCTCTCTGCCTTCCAGCCATGGAGGCCACCAACTCGAGCAATGAGTTGGCCAGTCATAACCCAGCCAAGTGAGTTTTAGTGACCAAGAGCCTCACTACCCCGTGGGATGCTGTTGGAGGTTCTCTCCCTTGTCCCCCTTGGCTGCTGGCCAGTCCAGCTCATATGCCCCTAGTCTCAACACTTTCACAGCTCTCAACGGCTCCTGGGAGCCAAAGAGTCTGAGACTAGTCAATCTCTGCATGCCTTCTTGCCCAGGGGTCCCCACTCAAGATCTCTGCCCCCACAAGTCTCAGACTATGATCTCCCAGCACCCAGCCCAAAGTCCGTCAGGGCTGTGTGGAGTGAACTCAGTCAAATGCCCTTGCTTCTGACCTCTGAGCCATGGTTCTAGCTCCCTGGGGCAGCAGACTCATGGGAACCACAATTCAGCCAACTGGACTCATGCCCACGTGCACACCACAGCACTGCAATACTATAATATAACAAGCCTGATTTAGATTTATACTTATATATACAGCTCATTTCATCTTGAAGAAGAGATGCTCTAGTTTATTATAGTAACTGTCTATGCTCTTAAAAGTATTGAGGTAGAAAATCCTGCCCAAATAATCAAGGTTGATAATAAATTTTTCCATGTTTAGTAATAATTCAGTTTTGCCTATAAATTTGAAATATATGGTACAAATTAATATAATTGATACATTTTTAGATATCAGTAAATGTTAAGGTAAAAGGGTAACTGATTGACTGCAGAAACTTTTCCAATCAGCTGACCTCTGACATGAAGTGAGGACATAGAAGTGAGTGGGCCTCTAAAGATGACTAGACAACAACTGCACACCTTTATTGCCTTATCTGTTGTTCGTAACTACTATATAGGCAGAGAACAGGAGATGCTAATTCGTCACAGGGAAAGATAGTGAAGATATTTGTGTTCTACACACCATAAAACCATTCATATTGTCATTTCTTCCTGGTTCCTTGGCAGGGAGGATTCAAACTAAAGCAGCAAACATTTCAATGATTTCAGTGCTTCCTAAGACATTATTTCAAATTTTCTTTAGCAGGTTAATATCTGTATAAACTAAGGTATTTCTGCCAAATACTGGAATGAGGAGGTCTTAACTGTTGACAGTACAAGAACTTGTGGGTAGTGCAAGAATGTTCTGGGAGTGACCAAATATCTTTCTCAAAATCAATAAATTAAATAATAGAAATAGCTCTCTGAAACTCAATGATGAAAAAAATATCCCATCGGGTAGGAAGCTAAGCAGCTTGATCCATCTTGGCATTTGTCCTTTATTTTTCTCTTTGTTAGGCTAAGGACTTAGAATTTCCTTCCAGATGTCCTCCTTTCAATAACACTAGAGTATTAGTAAAACTAGAGTATCATGGCAGGACATGAGTACCATCACATCACTTTTAGTCCATGTGTAATTTGACCTGTGAGAAAGAATAGCCAAAAGGTTTGTTTTCAGGAAAAGAGGAATTTTTCTTCACCTGTATCCAGGGACTGCTCAGAATCTTGATACCCTCATTGAGCTTTTCCATTAAGATGAGAAAATCCTGATCTTTATAATCAAAACGATTCTGGAAAATAATGGAGCAGATGACATTGCATGGAGCACAGCCCAGGATGAAAGTGGGATCACAGGGTGAGCCTGAAAAATGAGAAACAATTGTAAAATATCATGAAAATTTACCAAGTAGGAACTTTACCCTTGTTAATGTGTAAACTTCCTTTAGAAACTTTAAACAATATTTTATCTACAAATTCCTCTAACAGCTAAATATTCAGTATATATGGAAACAGTGATAATTATTACTTTAATTATAAACTTCACTAAAATATGATTTTCAGTCTTTATTTTGAAGAAAGATCTTAAAGAAAAGGTTCTAAAATATTTAAGCAGATAATCTGAGTCTTCTGTGAAAGGTTCTTTCTGGGTGAGTAGCTTAAACAATGCTAACAAATTAAGACCTGCTCCTACCCTAAGGCAAAACAGTGTCTGCAGAGATAAATGCTTCACAGAACAGAAGGCATATCAATAATATATTGAGAGAAAGATGAAATAGTATTAATGAAAACAGTTCAAGTTTAGTTAAACCAGTTATTTTGTTAAGTTTGTGTTTTGCAGATTAATGCTGTCATGGGTAATTTCTTAAAACATAAAAATTACAACAAAAACAAATCATGATAGCTTTTCAAATCATGAAAAAATTCTATTAAACACAGCTACATAATGACAAATGTACTTATACTCATAAGTACCCAGGACTATGAAATTGAGGGTTCAAGACTCCTTGACACAACATTGAAGTTATGAAGCCCAAAGTAGTTCAACAAAATGAAAAAAATATCATCTGGTTCAGGATCCATAAATGTAGATGACATCACTGCCACCATCATCAATCGCAATTGTTCTCTAATAAAATTATCATCAATAAATAAGATATATTTATGCTAAAGATGTAACTCATTACAAAATTAAAATAAAAGCTGTGTTCATGATATCTGAATTAAAAGCAAGAGAAAAACTTTTCAGAAAGAATAATACCAATAGACTCTTTGTACTCTGACCTATATCAGAATGTAAAAGTCAAAACACAAAGTTTTGCTCACCATTGGTTTTCCTCAGTTCTTCCACAAGGCACTGTGCTTCCTCTTTAACACGGTCCTCAATGCTCCTTTTCCCCATGCCCAAATTCCGCAGAGTCGTGAGTGTAAAGCGTCTTGTCTCTTTCCATCTATTTCCGTGACTAAAAGTAATTCCTAAACAAAGAGGAATGGGCACTACAATATAATCTCAGAAAGAGAAAGGGCATCTCTAGGGTTGTGAAGATACAGCCCTAGAGAGGCCCAGTCTGAGGCCCAGGATCAAGTCTGGCCTCTGCATTCTATCTTTTCCTCACTGTGAATGCTGCCCAGCTCACACATGAACATGCACACTTACTTACCAAGACCTTTATTAACTTTTTCAGCTACTGGGAAGCTTCCTCTTCCAGCAAACTCTTCCCCATGATCAATCAAGGCTTCTTTCACTGCTTCATACCCATGCAACACCACAGTGGGCTTCATGCCAAAGTACAGAGTGAACACAGGGCCATAGACTTTTGAGAGCTAAAAATTGGAAAGCAAAACAATGGGTAATTGTCACTTGTCAATGGTTACAATGTACCTTGTGATGGCCCAGGCAGGTGATATTTAGATTACAGTGAATTGTCACATCAAAATATTCATCAGGTCTTTTGATTATGTTTCAATAAGTAACTAAGGCAAGAGTTTTCCAGATTCATTCTAGAGAAGAATTGCTCATAAATAATAGACCCCATCCCATAGTCAGTCACCAAACCCTGACACTGTTACTTATGTTATGTTGTGCTTGCAGACAGGAACCTGTAGGACTCTGAAAGGCAGCCTGATTCCTGATAGAGCTAAGGCTAGAAACTCCAGTGACCCTAAAGAGACATTAACCATTTTGCCTGATTCCCAAGCACCAGGCTCATGTCACTGACTGTAGCCCTCCATAGATTTGTGGCCTTCAATCATGAAAAGGTACCACTCCAAGCCCCTCCACAGGTAGAGGACTTGACCTGTGGTCACATAGCCTCAAGGCAGATCTCCATTTTAATGAGATAACTAAAGGCCTAAAGGCTTTGCCAGTAAATTCTCTGTCCCAGACATTTCTTCCTGCAAAAGATATTTAACCTTAGGCCTGCCCTGAGAAGTAGGGTACAGTTTTACTCATCCACTTTCCAACATGGCAATAAATGCCTTAAAACCATGGACTGCCTCTTTTCTTCAGAATCTGCCATGGGGAGCCATAGAGACATTCACGTATGATCTCCTGTAGAAGGCCTCTGTGTGCTCCCAACCACAGCCACCACCAAGCTCAAGCCAAGCTGCCTGCTGACAACCTAAGGAATCTCCCTGTGAGACCAGTCGGAATGCCCTTCTTTCCCCCATCTCATGGGCCCCCACTCTATTCTCAGCACTTTCTCAGCATCCAGCAGTGCCTCAATGTCTGAGAGCCTGAGAAACATACAGCTCTGCCCTACTTGCAGGCCTGGGGACCCCAGAGCTAGTTCCAGCTGTCCGTAGGACCTCAGATCCTGCTTCCTCACCCCCGGTGTCCTGTGGCTTCCCGGAAACCCAACACCTATCCAGCAACAGCATGAGGATAAGAGCTGTTGACTTTCCAACTCCTACCTTCCTGAGTGGCCAGAGAACTCTGGTGAAGCAGACACAGGACCCACAACCCTTCAACCCTACAGGAACCTAAGCATGGCTGTCCTCTGAGAGACTCTACAAGCAGCTGACTGAGAAAAATGGAGGTACTTACAGCCAAGCATTGGATTGTAGGAAGAGTAAAGAAGAGTAGTGGAAGGATTGAACGAACTTAAAAGGACAGCAACTCCATAGGAAGACCAACAGTGTTAATTGACCTGGATCCCTGGGAATTCCCAGAGAGTAACTCACCAATTAGATAGCTTAAACAGGCTAATCCATGCTGGGAGCCAAACCCAAGAAATTACCCACTGTTCTGGAAAACCTAGTCAGTTAAAGTACAAGGTTAAGAAAGGACATTCATGGTCTTGGGCCCCAGGAACTTAAAGAACATCTGGTATTTCACGAAAACTGGTTATGATAATCAGATGGTCTTAGGCAAAGAGGCTATGATAGAGGAATAGCCTTAAGCAATAATCCTTGCCTAAACTTCCTGTTTTACTATGTCTTTATAACCTGCCACCTGAAATTAAAATTTGAGAGCTTGATAAAAACCCTCGATTTGCTCTCCTTCGTGTCTCTTGTCTCTTCATTCTTTCGTCCCCCTCCCTAGGTCCTTGTTGAATTCCCCATGAGCTGGGGCAACGGGCATCAAATATGGGCATTTGGGTCAGGGTCCAATCAAGCGATGGAACTTTGCTCTTCCATGGACATCCCTCAAGCATAGGATCTCTGTAGCTACAAGATGGAGGGCGGGAAAAGGCAGGAGATAGGAATCGCATGGCCTCTCGGCCTGTCGTGCACTCCCAACTTATTGTCTCCAGTACTCCTCTGCCTTATGCGGATAAGCACTGCTCAGACTCCTTCCTTTCAAAGGAAGACAAAAGAAGGATGTTACAAGCTTTTCCGGTGTTTGAGGCCGCAGAGGGAGGCTGCGTCCACGCGCCGATAGAATATACCCCTATTAAGGAGCTTGCTGAATCAGTTAACAAATATGGAGTTGATGCTAATTTTACAGTCATGCAGCTTGAGAGACTCGCCGCTATGGCGATGACTCTGAGTGATTGGCAAAATACAGTGAAAGCTACTCTCCCTATATGGGACAATACATGGAATGGAAAGCCTTGTGGCATGATGCTTCTCAAATACAGGCAAAGGCCAACGCTAATGCGGAAGGCAATCAAAGACAGTGGACGTTTGAATTGTTAACAGGGCAGGGACAGTTTGTTAATGACCAAATAAACTATAATTGGGAAGAATATGGTCAAATCTCCACTGCCGCTATTAAGGTGTGGAAAGCCCTTTCAAAGAAAGGTGAGGCTGGGGGATATCTAAACAAAATCTTGCAAGGCCCCCAAGAGCCATTCTCAGACTTTGTTGCTAGGATGACAGAAGCGGCAGGCAGGATTTTTAATGCATCCCCTGCAAAGATTATTGAATGGTATCCAGATGCAGTCGCTCAGCTTGCCCTTCGTGGGCTAAAAGCAGCCATTACTTATTTTGGAAGGTATCCTAAGGTTTTAATAGTGCCATATACTACACATCAGGTTCAAACATTAACTGCTACCTCTGATGTTTGGGCGGTGTTGGTCACTTCCTTTAATGGTCAAATAGATAATCACTATCCTAAGCATCCTATTTTACAATTTGCCTTAACTCAAGCTATTGTGCTTCCACACATTATATCTCAGAAGCCGCTCCCAGATGGAGTGGTTGTTTACACAGATGGGTCAAAAACAGGTGTGGGTGCCTATGTAGTTGATGATAAAGCCACAGTCAGACAATACCATGAGACTTCACCTCAAGTTGTGGAATGCTTGGTAGTATTAGAGGTTCTTGAAACCTGACACTGCTGATTGTGGGTCATGCGGAGCTGAGATGGAGGATCATCCCTTTCTAGGTTTTTTCTGCAGAATTGGACCCTAGAGTCCGAGGAAACGTAGAGAGATCTCTGCCCTTTTCCTTCTTTTAAGAATGGGTAGGAGTAGGCCTGTTTGGTATAGCCCTATGCTGTGGATTAGTTTTCATGTTATGGTTGGTCTGCAAACTCAAAAACCCAACAGAAGTGTGACAAGGCGGTGATTGCCCAAGCATTTGCTGCTTTACAACAAGGTTCCTCCCCTAGAGTCTGGCTGTCTGTGCTACAAAAGTAGCTAGCACTTGAGTCCTCAGCCGATGCACCCCACGGGTTCTATCCTATTGCACTGGGTCGGTGAGGCAAAAGCCCCGCTCTCTGCACGTCTCTGGGTAGAGTGTATACTGTGATATACAGGGGATGTTCCTCAGGGATAGATTCCTCGAAGGCATGTCTGGTTGCATAGAGGTCGAGTTGCCAAATCCTCTCCCTGTCAAAGGCAACGGGATGGGTAGATAAAAGTACACTCGTGGACTCAACGACCAGGGTGGAAATTCTTTACAATATCCCAACATTCTGCACAAGGGACTAGACCTCTACCTTCCTCTACAAGAGAGATGACTTAGAGCCTTGCCAGACGACCTTATGGTCTCATTTAATAAAGCTAAAAGGGAGAGATGTGGAGAGCCTCGGTGAGAGGTGACAGCATCCGCCATTGGAACATGGTGCTCGCACCTGACACTCGTGGGTGAACAAGTAAAATTGGGCATGTGCAGTGGCAAAGGCCCACCAAATCAACGCCCAACCCGGGGTGTCATAAAGGGTTTGAGCAAGCAGCCAATCAAATATGTCCACGCCACTCTAGGGTGTATATAAAGCAGTGCCATCTTGGCTCCCTCTCTCTCTCTTCCTCCACACATGATAATAAACACGTGCTGCAGAAGGATCCTGGTGCCCGCATTCGTTCTTGCCAGCGAGATGATTGCGCGGGCCACAGAGGCTATGATAGAGGAATAGCCTTAAGCAATAATCCTTGCCTAAACTTTATGTTTTACTATGTCTTTATAACCTGCCACCTGAAATTAAAATTTGAGAGCTTGATCAAAACCCTCGACTTGCTCTCCTTTGTGTCTCTTGTCTCTTCATTCTTTCGTCCCCCTCCCTAGGTCCTTGTTGAATTCCCCATGAGCTGGGGCAATTGGCATCAAATATGGGGCATTTGGGTCAGGGCCCAATCAGGCGATGGAACTTTGCTCTTCCATGGACATCCCTCAAGCATAGGATCTCTGCTTCCCTATGAACTCAAGAGAAGATCTGAATTGTGATTGCCACAGAGTCAGGTACCTGTGAGACTGATCCATTTAAGGTAAGATAGAGCCATGCAATCATGAAACAAGCATTAAGTAAGGATGATTTATTCTTAAAAGGTCTCAAAGAGTTCTTCGAGACATGAGGAAATTGGATTAAGAAAAAAGATCCTAAAAATTTCTTTGATTTCATTGATGTTTGTCCATAATTCCCTCAAGAGGGGACTATTGATGAGAAAAGAGGGCTATGGTTGGATATTGCTTAAAAGATTTTTATGGCACCTTTGTTCCTGAGAGAGTACCTGTTCATCCCTTTTCCTATTGGAACCTGTTGAATGATATACTTGAGGTTGATAAACAATGGCCAGACATCCAGGAGATAGTAAAAGAGGGAGAAAAAGTTCTACTATGACACTCCCAACCACTTTCTGTTTGTGAATCTGTTTCTATTCCCATGCCTGATTCAGAGGTCTCCACGATCCCCCTTGAGGCTGCTGTGGCCTACGTGGCACCCGCAAAAATTCTTCCTGTTAAAATTTATCCCTCCCTTGCAACGTTAAAATCCCTGGTCAAGAATGAATTTGACAATGGTCTCTCTCCCAAAGAAAGATCATCTCTAGAAGAGGAGGTGGTCAAATATCATAATTCTTATTGGCCTCACCCACGTTCCTTTTTTCCAGGTCCACCGCTTTATGCCACTGCCCACCTGTTTTGTGCCTCAGTCTTTAATTTGGCCTATATTACCTATTATACTACCAAGGTGAAAGCCCAACTTTCACACACACACACACACACACACACACGCACACACACACACACACACATACACACACACACACACACACACACAAATAGTCTTTTAATCTTGTTCCTACCCTTTACTCAGCTACTTCTGCTCCTTCTGCTAATGCCTTTAAGCCTTAAACTTGACATTTTATTCTTGAGGTCTTCAAAATGACCTTTTTAGTGTGAAATCATTCCTCCCCTGAACTCATCGAATCTTGTTAGTTATGCTATCATTCTAGTCCACCCTTTTATGAGGGAATTGCTGTGAGTTCTGAAGGCACTGAGATCTGAGATTCCTCCTTAGTCAGGTGGAACCAACAGCAAGATACAAACTAACACTGAGTGCAGTCTCAGTCCAGGGACTGTGTGTTGGTAATAAGGTCCCTTCCACCAATGTTCATCTTTGCAATAAGATAATTTCCTATCCCCATCTTCCTCTGCTTATCTTCTTCCCACAAATGATACTTGGTGGGCTTTCAGTGATGGTCTTACACCTTGCATATATATTTCAAATTTAGTGAATAACAAGACAGCATTTTGCACACTTGTACAGTTGATTCCTAGCGTAACCTATTATGCTGAAGATTTTGCTGATGCAAGGAACCTTCTTGCTGATCATACCCTGCTTAGGACAAAGCAAGAGGTGATAACAGCTGTTACCTTATCTCTCTTCCTTAGCCTTGGTGAGCTGGCATAACTTCTCTAGTTCTTTCAAATAGGCACACTCAGACCTTCGACAGACCATTGACAAGGCCATTGATCAGCTAGAGATTGGCATCACTAATCTGAAAAAATCCCTCGTTTCACTGTCTGAAGTGGTCCTCAAAAATTGCAGAGAGCTCAATCTGCTTTTTCTTCATTAAGGGGGGCTCTGTGCCACCCTCAATGAGGAATACTGTTTTTATACTGACCACAAAAGGGTAGTTAAAAATAGTATGGCCAAGACCAAAGAGAAGGTAGAATGGTGAAAGAAATAATGAGAAGAAGAAGAAGGTTGGTTTAAAAACTGGTTCTCTGTCTCTCCTTGGCTTACTACCCTTCTCTTTCTCCCTTCCATCCTTGGCCCTGTAGTCATCTCCTTCTCCTTTTGGCTTTCAGCCTTTGGGCCTTTAACAGGCTCACTGGCTTCATAAAACAACAAATTGACTCCATGGCATCTAAACCTCTACAAGTACATTATCATAGAACTGATCTGGCTAATAGAGGCCTGGCTGAGC